>CM066332.1:4803386-4815886 GCA_033807585.1 Hydrophis major
TCATTTCTGGTGGAGTTGGAGGGAGAGAAAGAAAGACTTTGGCTGCTTTCCTTGCGTGAAGCCAAAAGCAGAAGAAGGAAGAAGCGGAAAGAAGCAGCCCGGTGGCCAGACCAGGCACTTGGGGAGAATGGGGCAAGTTCCCCTCCTCCACCCTTTCTTTTTCCCTTCACTACCTCGTGTTGTTCACAGTGCAAGCGACACAAGCCTTGTGTTCCTGTGGGCCATGTGGGTGGCTCAGCTTTGTGTTCCTGCATAGCCTGGATTAATTGCTTGGGGGGGGGGGGGGAATTTCTCTGTGGACCACCAAAATTTTCTCATGGACCACCAGTGGTCCCTAGCCCACTGGTTGGTGATCACTGCATTAGAGAATTGGGAAGGGGCAAATTGGTAACCCTCCAGCTCTCCTTTACAAATGTTAAGATGGGGTCTTTCTGTAACTTTTTTAAAAAAAGTTGTGTGAGATTTTTATTTTTTTTAGGTGTACATTGGTGTACACTGATATCAAATACATGAATAGTGTGGCCCCTGGGTATAATTCATTTTGATACAAGCATCAATAACGATAATCGTAATAGTTGTTATATTGATCAAACTTATATAATTCTAGTATGAACATACATGGGTGTTTTTGAGTACTTATTCAATATTTCAGTGTTCCATTTTAATACCAATGATGTGATAAGCACACATAGCAATATCATCTTTCCACCTCTGATCTTTTCCATCAAATTATTACTTATATTCTGTTATATCAAAAATATATCTGCTAATAGTCCCACTCTTATTTCTACCTTTATTCTAGCTTCTAATCAGGTCACTGTAATTATTCACAACAAAAGGAATTCTGGTTTAAATTCAATTTGATATTTGGTGTAAAATCCCCATTCCCTCTCCACCCCACTAACCTGCTTTCCAGCTCCGTTCTCCTGTGCAGGGCAACCAAAGAAGACCCTGCCAATCAGCCAATGGGAGGCAGGGAATAGATGGGATTGGCAGGGCCAGTCAGAGGTGGGATTGGCCGGTTTTCTGAACTACTCAACATTTCTACTGCTGGTTCTTTAGAACCGGTCAAAACCAGCTGAATCCCACGTCTGCCTGGGAACCATTTTTCCTATATTCTCAAAATAAATAAATAAATAGGCATTTGTGGAAAAAAGGATGAGAAGATTTACACACACAAGGGCTGATTTAGTTTCAAACCAACTGTCTGTCTTTATTACTTCTCCCATCAATTCTTTCCCTTTCTTTTCTTCTTCCCCTTTTCCATAAATAAGCCAGGCCCTACCGCAGAAATCAAGCTGTCTTCCAATTTCATTCATCTGTGCAAACAGCCGTTTTTGGGAAGGTTGGAGAAAGCAATTCCTGTCCAAAACGATTTCCCCAGACATTGTGAGGTTTACCTTTCAATATATATATATGCTGGCATTCAGCTTATATATATATATATATGTATATGTATCTCTGGAGTCTTGTAAACCTGGCTGTGCTGGTGGCACTCGGGAGATCAGTAGAAGCTTAACAAACGGAGGCAGTTTGTTTGCTGAAATAAGGGGTGGAGAAGGAGAGGGTTCATTACTTTAGGGAAAGTTGCTTGGAGACCAGGAGTTAATACGATGTGCAGACCAGTTGGAAATGGTAGAATGCTTCAAAAACGTATATTTCATTGCCCATTTTGTCTGGGTTTTTCTGACTCCTTCTTCTTCTTCTTCTTCTTCTTCTTCTTCTTCTTCTTCTTCTTCTTCTTCTTCTTCTTCTTCTTCTTCTTCTTCTTCTTCTCCTCCTCCTCCTCCTCCTCCTCCTCCTCTTCTTCTTCCTTCCTTCTTCCTTCTCCTCTTCTTCCTTCTTCCTTCTTCCTCCTGCTCCTCCTCTTCTTCATCTCCTCCTGCTCTTCTCCTCCTCCTCCTTTTTCTTCTTCTTCATGTCCTCCTGCTCTCCTCCTCTTCTCCTTCCCCTCCTTCCTCTTCCTCCTCCTCCTCTTCTTCTTCCTTCCTTCTTCTTCCTCCTCCTCCTCCTCCTCCTCCTCCTCCTCTATTTCCCCTTCTTCTTCATCATCATCATCATCCTCTTCTTGTTCTCCTTCTCCCCTCCCTTTTTGTCTGGGTTTTTCTGACTCCTTTCTTCTTCTTCTTCTTCTTCTTCTTCTTCTTCTTCTTCTTCTTCTTCTTCTTCTTCTTCTTCTTCTTCTTCTTCTTCTTCTTCTTCTTCTTCTTCTTCTTCTTCTTCTTCTTCTTCTTCTTCTTCTTCTTCTTCTTCTTCTTCCTGTCCTCCTCCTCTCCTCCTTCCCCTTCTTCCTCTTCCTCCTCCTCTTCTTCTTCCTTCCTTCTCCTGTTCTTCCTTCTTCCTTCTTCCTCCTGCTCCTCCTCTTCTTCATCTCCTCCTCCTCCTCCTCCTCCTCCTCCTCCTCCTCCTCCTCCTCCTCCTCCTCCTCCTCCTCCTCCTCCTTCTTCTTCTTCTTCTTCTTCTTCTTCTTCTTCTTCTTCTTCTTCATGTCCTCCTCCTCTCCTCCTTCCTCTTCTTCCTCTTCCTCTTCCTCCTCCTCTTCTTTTCCTTCCTCCTTCCTCCTTCTTTCTTCCTCCTGCTCCTCCTCTTCTTCATCTCCTCCTGCTCTTCTTCTCCTTCTATTTCCCATTCTTCTTCTTCATCATCCTCTTCTTGTTCTTCTTCTCCCCTCCCCTCTCCCTCTTCTTCCTCTCCACCTCCTTCTTTTTCAACTTGTCCTCCTCCTGATCCCCCCTTATGTTGTAATATTGACAACATAAGCAGATAACAGGACTTCAGAAGCAGCAATAATTCACAGGAGTGCAGGGAAAGTAGGACCTTCTTCTTTTTAATGTTTTATTTTTATTAGGGAAGTAGGACTTCTATTATGTTTACTATGTACCAAAAGCGCAGCAGGTGTTGTGTAATGACATAACTAGAAGCAGCTGTGGCATATCTTTTTATTAAAGGATGGCTTATTATTTGCTCTGCCTTGCAAAGAGCCAGGAAGTTTCTATAAATTTAGAAAGTGGGAGAAATTCAATGGTGTGCACTGAATGATTAAATAAAACTTCCCTTGAGTTAAGATTAATGTCTGGATATTCCCGGCAAGTTTTTTGACTATAGCAGAAACCTGGTTTGTTAGCTTTTTTTTTTTTTAAAAAAAAATTTCCCCAGTCTACCCATAGGAGGGACGCAGTGGCTCAGTGGCTAAGACACTGAGCTTATCGATCAGTAAGGTCGACGGTTCGAATCCCCAGCACCGCAAACTGTTACTTTGACCCAGCTTCTGCCAACCTAGCAGTTTGAAAGCACGTAAAAAATGCAAGTAGAAAAATAGGGACCACTTTGGTGGGAAGGTAAGAGCATTGCATGTGCCTTTGGTGTTTAGTCCTGCCAGCCACACAACCACGGAGACGTCTTCGGACAACACTGGCTCTTCTTTGGCTTTGTGATGGAGATGAGCACCGTCCCCTGGAGCCGGAAACGACCAGCATGTATGTGCAAGGGGAACCTTTACCTTACTTATAGCACTGAGATTTCCTGGTGGTGTCTTATCCAATTACTAACTAGGACCATTGGGGTCTGAATGTTTTTCCTCTCTCTCTTTTCCATAATGACCCTTGTCTGCAAGCTGCTTAAATGCTCGTCATTCAAACATTCCCCAAACCCAGCCTTTAGTTACAAATCTGAGCTAATTAAACATATTTCTTCAAGGTCAAGTATTGTTAGGAAAGAGACTTAATATTTTCTAACTGGTGTAGCAGTTAAGGCACGGCATGCTTTAAAAATACGATTTAACTTGCTCCCTGTAGTGTGATTATAGTCTTTTCAGCCAGGGAAGTAATTTTTAAATTATAGATTGGCCCAGTCATTTAATTTGATAGGAACAATCATGGTTAATTTTACAATTTTTATGCTACCACAACAGTGACAAAAATGATTTATCTGCCTGCCATTCTGTCTTTTATTTCAAAATAGGAGTTTGTCTGTGCTTTTTCAAAGAGAACACAAGGGCTAAGATAAAAAAAAGTCCACATTCTTTGTCCTGGAGAAGAAGACAAAAAAAAAAAAAAAAACTTTCCTAAGAATTGATGGGTTTGGAAATGGAAATGTCAGAATTAGGGCACATATCCTGAGCGATCCCCTTGGGACAACAGAGGCAGGGAAAAAGTCACTTTGGAACTCTTTAAAAGCTTCGGCAAAAGGACTCGACCTGAAAGAGATGAAGAAACGCAAGATTCGAGAGAAGAAGGGGGAAAAAAAAAGCCATAAGGATTCTGGGGAAATAGAACATCTTAAGAAGTCATGAATGCTCCAACACTGCAAGTTTTTAAGAAGAGATTGGACAGCCACTTGTCTGAAATGGTACAAGGTCCTCCGCCTAAGCAGGGGGTTGGACTAGAAGACCTCCAAGGTCCCTTCCAACTCTGTTAGTCTTTTCTCTTCCCCTCCCCTCCTCTTTTCTCCTCTCCTCTCATTCCCTCTCCTCCTCCCTTCTCCTCTCCTCTCATCCCATCGTCTCTTCTCCTTCCTCTTTTCTCCTCTCCTCTCCTCTTTTTTCTTCTCCTCTCCTCCCCTCGACCCCCTCCCCTCCCCTCTTCTCCTCTCCTCCCCTCAATCCCTCCCCTCCTCTCTTCTCCTCTTTTCTCCTCCCTTCCTCTCTTCTCTTCTCTCCTCCCCTCCCCTCCTCTCTTCTCCTCCCCTCCCCTCTCCTCCTCTTTTCTCCTCCCCTCTCCTCCTCTTTTCTCCTCCCCTCCCCTCCCCTCCCCTCCTCTCCTCTCCTTCCTCTTTTCTCCTCTCCTCTCCTCCCCTCAACCCCCTCTCCTCCTCTCTCCTCCTCTCTTCTCCTCCCCTCCCCTCTCCTCCTCTTTTCTCCTCCCCTCCCCTCCCCTCCTCTCCTTCCTCTTTTCTCCTCCCCTCTTCTCCTCTTTTGTCCTCCCCTCCTCTCTTCTCCTACCTCTTTTCTCCTCCCCTCCCCTCCCCTCCTCTCCTCTCCTTCCTCTTTTCTCCTCTCCTCTCCTCCCCTCTTTTCTTCTCCCCTCTTCTCCTCTCCTCCCCTCAACTCCCTCCCCTCTTCTCCTCCCCTCCCCTCAATCCCTCCCCTCCCCTCTTCTCCTCTTTTCTCCTCCCTTCCTCTCTTCTCCTCCCCTCCCCTCCTCTTTTCTCCTTCCTCTTTTCTCCTCTCCTCTTTTCTCCTCTCCTCTTCTTTCCTCCCCTCTTTTCTCCTCCCCTCTTCTCCTCTCCTCCCCTCAATCCCTCCCCTCCTCTCTTCTCCTCTTTTCTCCTCCCTTCCTCTCTTCTCTTCTCCTCTTCTCTTCTCCTCTCCTCCCCTCCCCTCCTCTCTTCTCCTCCCCTCCCCTCTTCTCCTCTTTTCTCCTCCTCCTCCCCTCCCCTCCTCTCTTCTCCTTCCTTTCTCCTCCCCTCTTCTCCTCTTTTCTCCTCCCCTCCTCTCCCCTCCTCTCCTTCCTCTTTTCTCCTCCCCTCCCCTCCCCTCCCCTCCTCTCCTTCCTCTTTTCTCCTCTCCTCTTTTTTCCTCTCCTCCCCTCCCCTCCCCTCTTCTCCCCTCCCCTCTTCCCCTCTCCTCTCCTTCCCCTCCTCTTCGCAATGATTGCAAATGCGAAAACTGGTCATAAGTCACCCTTTTCAGTGCCGTTATAACTTTGAATGGTCACTAAAATGAACCGTTATAAGCTGAGGACTGCCTGAAATTAGCCAACAGTAAAGGGAACGGGTTCTTTTTTCAAGTTGGATCAGACAGAGCCATGAAGATTAAGGACCCATGTTCACCACTCCAGCTCAGAGCTAAAAAAAACACAATTATTATTTTTTTAATGTTGCTTTAGGTGTCCTATTTTGAGGATCATGGAAAGGGGGAAAGAGGCTATGGAACTCCATCCAACTGTGAGCCAGTCGCTTTCATTTCGACCATCTCCCATTTCTTTTGAACACATCAAATACCCCCTTCTGCTGAGACTTCCGTTCCCGATGCTTTTAATTAGCGAATGGATTCAAAAGGAAGGGATTATTCAGGGGGAATTCATGGCATGGTGACACCTACATTTCAATTATTGGTCCTCTCTGCCGACTGGCTAATGGGAAATTTTTGCCAGAGGTTTTTTTTTTTTTTTTTTTTTTTTTTTTAAAAAGACAATTGATCAATTTCAGACTGGAAACCTCCCAATGTAGTTATTTTCGCGCTGTAAAAGATGCTCTTGTTTTCTCGCCCATTTGTGAACTTGAAAGCCTGGCTAGATGAGTAATGTGATTTCTCTTTTTTTTTTTTTTAAAAAAGGGTTCTTAGCTGGCAGGCTTCTGTTTAATTTTTCTCCCTTTGTAGCGCCGTGCTCTTTATTATTTTTTCCCCCTTACTCTCTGAAAGTCTGCTGAGTGGCATGTTTTCTCCATCACAAATAATAATTAACTGAATTCCTTCAGGCCAAGCTACTTTCCTGGGTGTGAATGTGTGTGTGTGTGTGTGTGTGTGTGTGTGTATCTATCTAAAAAAACAAAATACCACTCACACTCATCATCATCTCCAGAACCGTCAAGCCTACAAACTTGAAATTTGGCCCATATGTTCCTCTTAGCTTCTAGTTGCTCACGAAGAAAGGATTTTTCCAAATGACCATTAGAGCATTATTATTATTATTGTTGTTGTTGCTGCTGCTGTTGTTATTGTTGTTGTTGTTGTTGTTATTGTTGTTGTTGTTGTTGTTGTTATTATTATTATTATTATTATTATTATTATTATTATTATTATTACACTCTGATGCTAAGGAGTTCTACTCCCCCTCCCCACCTGAAAAGAAATCTCTTCCAAATGCAAAACACAAGCAGAGGTTTCACAGCACCAAGCAGCTTTAGTACAGAACAGTTGAGCTAAGCCAAGCCCAGGCTCCTTGCTGTCTCCTTGCTCACACAGCAAATACCCTTTCGGTTTCCAAACAGCCCTCAACTCTCTCACACACTGACAGGACGCTAGCCAGGTGAATACCGATGGATGCTGGTAGGCAGAGGCAGGATTTTTTTCCCCCTTATTTTCCTCCCCAGAAAACGAAGCCCGGCCACATAGTTTCGTAGTTTGTGTGTGTGTATGAATAATTTTAGAGCAATGGCCTTTTCCTTGAGCTTTTCAGAATCTGTTTGAGACATTCAGCTCAGGAAAATAATCATGTCTTAATATCACGGCTTAATTCTTGTCAGGTTTTTGCTATATATGGACGGTAATGTTAGATTGCTCTGTTTTTTTTGTTTTTTTTAATATTGTCATAAGACAAAGTTCTTTTTTTTTTCTACAGGTCGTTTTTAACTTATGGCCCCAAATTTCTGTATCTAAGTGAAACATTTATTAAGTTAATTCTCCCCACCCATTTTACGACCTTCCTTGCCACCGTTGTTAAGTGAATCACTGCAGGTTTTAAGTTAGTCATACAGTTCTTAAGTGAATCTGGCTTCCCTGGTGACTTTGGATGTCAGAAAGTCGTAAAAAGGGAAGCAGCATATAGATT
This sequence comes from Hydrophis major, assembly GCA_033807585.1. Taxonomy (NCBI): domain Eukaryota; kingdom Metazoa; phylum Chordata; class Lepidosauria; order Squamata; family Elapidae; genus Hydrophis; species Hydrophis major. Next base: position 4,810,877 of record CM066332.1, read on the forward strand.
TAAAATCAGAAATATTTTGTTGGCATTCTACTGCAAAAGTACAACAAAAGGAACGCACACACACTTGATTTTACATGTAGTAACTGCAGCCAGAATTGTATTTGCACAACAATGGAAAAGCAAAGAGATCCCGACAGATGAGAGTGTTATTAAAAAAATATTAGAATGTGCAGAAATGGACAGATTAACACTTACAATTAAGGAAAAATAAGGAACTGAATGGGCTTTTTTTTTTAACATGGGACTTATTTTAGCAACTTAGGACTAAGGAGACATTTCCTGACAGTTAGAACAATTAATCAGTGGAACAACTTGCCTCCAGAAGTTGTGAAACCTCCATCACTGGAAGTTTTTAAGAAGTGAGTGGATAACCATTTGTCTGAAATGGTGTAGGGTTTCCTGCCTAAGCAGTGGGTTGGACTAGAAGACCTCCAAGGCCCCTTCTAACTCTGTTATTCTAATTCTATTCCTGTTCCTGTTCCTGTTCTATTCTATTCTTATTGTACCCTATGACTATCATTAAGTGTTGTACCTGATGATTCTTGACTCTGACAAATGTATCTTTTCTTTTATGTACACTGAGAGTATTTACACCAAGACAAATTCCTTGTGTGTCCAATCACACTTGGCCAATAAAGAATTCTATTCTATTCTACTCTACTCTACTCTACTCTACTCTACTCTACTCTATTCTATTCTTTATTCCATTATCTATTCAATAGAATACAATAGAATCTATTCTATTTTATTCTTTATTACATTATCTGTTCTGTTCTGTTCTCTTCTCTTTTCTCTTCTCTTTTTTATTCTCTTCTCTTCTTTATTTCATTATCTATTCCATTCCATTCCATTCCATTCCACTCCGTTCCGTTCCGTTCCGTTCCGTTCCGTTCCCGTTCCCGTTCCGTTCTGTTCTATTCTATTCTATTTTATTCTATTCTACCAATGGTTAGATAATAAAAACAGAAGTTAGAAACATGGGGATACAAAAAGGACAAGTGTTATAAAGGAGATTTGTTAAAGTACATAAACAAAGTACCTAGACAACACACTGTTTGATTGAAATTGACATGGGACTTATTTTAGTAGCGTAGAACTAAGGAGAAATTTCCTGACAGTTAGAACAATTAATCAGTGGAACAACTTGTCTCCAGAAGTTGTGAAACCTCCATCACTGGAAGTTTTTGAAAAGATGTTGGATAACCATTTGTCTGAAGTGGTGTCATGTTTCCTGCCTAAACAGGGGGTTAGACTAGAAGACCTCCAAGGTTCCTTCCAACTCTGTTATTCTCCAAGACTCCTCTCATAGTTACTACTATTGAGCAAGGTACCATATTTACTGTACCTGTGCATTTGATTTTTCCTGCCTAAATGTAGAAACAGATTTTATTCATAAGGAACTTAAAAAACAGAAATATTTGGGTGAATAACATGTCCCTGGAGGACAGCAAGGTTTTAAGGAGTTAGACCATTTGCATTCCAGAAGAGCTTCTTCCAACTGTAAAATATGACTGATGGTGGCATTCGGAAGAGATAAATGCACACTGATCTGAGCTGGACCATGTTTACTTGCATAGAAATGCTCCAACTCAGATCACTTTGCATGTATTGCAATTATTTGTATTTCAGTGGGTCTAAAGCTAGCTGCGTTAGGGCAACCTTCCTTTAAAACACAAAAAAAATTAAAACAATTCAAAGTTGACTGCAAAATATTTATGAGACAAATTTCTTCATGCAGTTTGAAACTCAGTCTGTGTGATATCATAGCTCCCTTTTGATACCATACAAAACGGCAACTTTCAGGCAATAAAATATGCAAATGTAATTTTTACAGTTCTTAGGAAATAGATAAAATTAAATGGAGCTGAAGCTTTTCCTAGTTCTGCTTGCATCGTAGATTTGGGTTTTTCTTTTTTCTTTTAATTGCATGGGTGTTTCTCCTAACCCCTGCATGTTTGTTTGTGTTTTGCTCATTAGTGTTTGTATATCATTGGACTCCCTTCCTCCAAAACTTCCCATGGATGATAATATAAGCAAATAAAATAAGTAACACATATGCATAACACTAAAAGCCATAAACAACCTTCTAAAAGAGATTGGGGAGAATTTGGAAATGGATGGGAAGAAGCAGAGACATAAACCACGAAGAGACAGAAGTGAATTCTAATTTGCATTAACAATTCTAAATTGCATTAACAGAGGGATACAATCAAAATCAAGGGAGGTACTAATACCACTCTATAAAGCCTTAGTAAGGCCACATCTAGAGTACTGCGTCCAGTTTTGGTCATCACATTATAAAAAAAGATGTTGAGACTCTAGAAAGAGTGCAGAGAAGAGCAACCAGGATGATGAGGGGACTGGAGGCTAAAACAAATGAAGAACGATTGCAGGAACTGGGCCTGGCTAGACTACTGAAGAGAAGGACCAGGGGAGACAGGAGAGCATCTTCCAATATTTGAGGGGCTGCCACAGAGAGGAGGAGAGAGGTCAAGTATTTTCCAAAGCCCCTGAAGGCCAGACAAGGAATAATGGATGGAAATTGATCAAGGAGAGATTTAACCTGGAAATAAATATATTTTTTCTGACAGTGAGAAGAATCAACCCATGGAACAGAAGTTGCCTTCAGAAGTTGTGGGAGCTTCATCCCTGGAGGCTTTCAAGAAATGATTGGACAGCCATTTGTCAGAAATGGTGTAGGGTCCCCTGCTTGGTCGGGAGATTGGACTAGATGACCTCCAAGGTCCCTTCCAACTCCATTAATCTGAAATGAATTTCTCAATAGATTTATCTCATAAACAACTGATAAGGAGAAAAATTTTAAAACACTGAAAGAAACTCGGCTTGAAGAAATTCATTTTGGAAGAAGGTGGGGCAGTCCTCAAGTTTTATGTCAAGTCCAACTGGCCATGGACCAGGTCAAGCAAGACAGAGCTACGTAAATGTCACCCCTTCAAGGTAGACCAGGCAAGAGAAGGAATGCCATGGACTGTAGGTTGGAAGAACATTTACTGTAAAGCTATGATAAGTCACTCTTTTATTTACTCCTTTCCTGCTTCTCCTCCTTGTATTAATTTTTTGCACACATGACCATTCTGCGGTAATAATTATCTATCTGTCTGTCTGTCTGTCCGTCCTTCCATCTATCTATCTATCTATCTATCTATCTATCTATCTATCTATCTATCTATCTATCTATCTATCTAAAAGCGAAATAGCACTCACACATCATTACAAAATCTCCAGAACCGTAAAGCCTACAAAGTTGAAATTTGACACATATGTTCCTCTTGGCTTCTAGGGGCTCACTAAGAAAGGATTTTTCAAAATGACCACCATAGCTTCAGTATTTCCTATATTATTATTGTTATTAACACGCTCTGATGCTAAGGAGTTCTACTCCCCCTCCCCCCCTGAAAAAAAATCCCTCCCAAATGCAAAACACAAGCAGAGGAGAGGAGTTTCAGTTTCAGTGTTGCCAGACGTACGATAATTATCGTATTTGTACGATAATTTGGCCCTCTGTACGATGTACGATCAATAATTCCCAAAAAGGTCAAATGTACGATAATTTTACAGTTTGGCAATTTAAGAGCTAGTATTTTACCTTAAGAGCTAGTATTTTACCATACTGTACTTTTCGTGGGTTCATGCAACTTCATGAGTCTAGATCACGTGTGTGTGCTTACGCGCGTGTAGTTTGTACATACGTGATACACACTCGCTCACGAGCTACGTACAAGTACGAGTACGAGTTGAGTCAGCTAGTCGTCGCGCGCGTCAGGCCCATTGAGGTAGTTTATTGCTGATCGTAAGTTTTGCGGGATCGTATCTTGTGGCTTCATGCCTTCAGTTCGGACATTTTCCACATGGATATATGCCTACAGTTGGTACTTCCTGTGAGATATAGAGTTTGCTATATGTACGATAATTTTCTCAAAAAAACGATAATTTTGAGTCTCGGGTACGATAATTTTACATTTTGAATCTGGCAACGCTGTTCAGTTTTAGTTTCACAGCTTTAGTACAGCACAGTTGAGCTAACAGGCTCCTTGCTGTCTCCTTCTTGCTCACCCAGCAAATACTCTTTTCAGTTTCCAAACAGCCCTCAACTCTCTCACACACTGACAGGACGCTAGCCAGGTGAATACCGATGGATGCTGGGAGGCAGAGGCAGAATATTTCCCCCCTTATTTGCCTCCCCAAAAACTAAGCCCGACCACATAGTTGCATAGAGAAGCACCTGGGTATCGAGCTAGTGTTGGATAAATATCAGGGGATCTTTTGAGAACTTCATGCCTCCAAGCATATGATATTAATTTCCCAATGTGTATTTTACTGGTCAGAGATCAGTTAGAGTTCAGAGTTGAAGCCTCATGCGACAATTGGAGAACTCATGCTATTATTTCTCTTGGAATTAGTTGCACCTTCGACCCGTTTCTTTCCCCAGGCAAGAATTGCTTTCCACGTTCCTGTTCTCTTGTGTCTTTTTCTTGACACAATACATACAGGAGACAATCTTCTTTTTAGGACCACAATTGAGCCCAAAATGTCCGTGGCTAAGCAAGACAGTTGCTAAGTGAGTTTTGGCTCATTTTACGACCTTTCTTGCCAGAATTTGGTAAGCGAATCCCTGCAGCCTTTAAGTTAGTATTGTTTGTTTGGGGATCAGGTGACCTTGGGACACGGCAGCCGTCGTAACAGGGAGTCGGTTGCTAAGCTTCTGAACTTTGATCACATGCAAACGGGGATGCTGCATCGGTTGTAAGTGTGAAAAACGGTCCCCAGTCACTTTTTTCCCCCAGTGTTGTTGTTACTTTGAATAGTCGATAAACGAAATCAAGGATTACCTGTATCTAAAATTAGCTCAGTTAAATAGAGGACTACTTGTATTTCAAATTAGCATCAATTTCAATCAATCATTGAATCAAAAGAAGATACGGTTCATGGATTCATGGTCTACTCTAATCTTTCAAAAATTGGCATTTCTACTGCACCTACAAGCCCAGC
>CM066332.1:4820886-4958386 GCA_033807585.1 Hydrophis major
GACCTGTTTTACGACCATCCTTGCCACAGTTGTTGCATAACATCACTGCAGTTCCTTAATGAGTAACCTAGTCATGAAGCGAATCAGGCTCCCCTATTGAGTTGGCTCCTCGGAAGGTCGCAAAAGGGGATCATGTGACTCCCGGGACACTGCAACTGTCATAAGTCCATGCCAGTTGCCAAGCCTTTGAGTTTTGATCACAACCACGGGGATGCCGTAACGGTTGTCGCTGTGAAAAACAGTCATAAACCACAATTTGCAGAGCCATTGTAACTTTGAACCAGGGGTGGCACTGCTGGGGCTTTGCAGCGGTTCAAGAGAACCCCTAAGATTCTGTGCAGTTCAGAAACCCCCCCAAATCCCACTCCTGGCTGACCACCACCCTGCCCCTCTGTTGGTCTCTGCTGAGAACTGGGTACTTTTTACAATAAACCACGTGACTCGCAAGCACTATGGTGTGATGACAAAGTTTATTGCTGTTTACCCAATCATGAACAGAAGCCACAACAATGGTACTCCATGGAAAGTCAGCATTAAGAACTGACAACTCCCAACACTGCTTTTATCCACCCCTCCCACTAAACCTGACATCGGCCCATTTCCTAATCCCTCGTGCCCCCACTCCATTCCTAACCGGCCACGCCTATCTAACATCTTCCTATATGCTAAGTCCCGGCGCCATCACCCCGCATCTGATCTACCCTGTCTTCACTTATGGTACTCCCCTCACACACACACACGCTATTTGCCCAGGCCTCTCACGCTGCTCCAGCAACAAGCCGAGAACAATGTAGCAAGCCGCTGTGTCACCGCTCAACAACTGAGTACTCCATCTGTGATCCCGGATCTGCTGACGTGTCTCCCCAAACGCCGCCAAACAGAACGGTGTCTGGAACGCCGGCATCTCATGGCCTCAGCTCCGCCACGATGCCGGACTCGCCGACAGGCTCCTCAAGACCTCCAGCCTGTTCGTTGGGTTCTGGCACTTGGGTAAGTTGTCGGGCCCGACACTCTGCCAGAAGTCCCCACGTGGCCCATTTTGGATGCAGGGAAGAGCAGGGTGCGCACGGAGACTCAGGGAGGATGAAAAACAGGCCTTCTGGAAGTTCAGGAAAGCTGGAAATGGGCCTGTTTCTGGTTTCCAAAGAGCCTCCAGAACCCGGGGAGGGCAGAAACGCCCCCTCCAGGCCACGGTGCAAGAGGCCAACTAGGCCACACCCACCATGGCTATGCCCACCCAGCAACTGGGTAGAGAAAACCCATTGCTAAAACTTTTGAAGCCCACCCCTCCTTTGAACTGTCGCTAAATGAACTCTTGTAAGTGTTCTGACCCAGGCTTCCTGAGATTGTAATTAAGCACATGCTTACTTAAAGCAACTCTTCTTTTATTTCAACGGCTGGGAATTATGTTCATTCCCAGCCTGTAAGGAGTCCCAAACAGTCCCTCGAGATAAGCACCCACCTTTCTCTCCTTTGAATGGCTGCCAACAACTAAAGTGTCAAATGAACTGTAAAAAGCCAAATGGAGCACAAAGTCCACACAGAGCTTCAAGGTTTGAGCCGAACAGAGTGAACAACGTTGCTTCCTGCAAAGCTTTACATACCTTTGCACTTCCTTTATCCCTTATTGGGAGGGGCAATCACCTCCAAGCCTTACTCCCAAGTCGCCCCGTTTGTCTCAGCTGCTCTTGCCTTCTAACAGCTCTGCGCACACGCGCACTGGGAACAGGCTCCCTTTGTTCCTCTGCCTTGCTGCTGCCCTACTCTGGAGGCTCTGGAGTCAGCCCACAACTCCCAGATGGTCCTGGCCCCATCTCTTCATCGGACGCAGGACCAATGTCTGAATCCTCCCCAGATTCTTGGATTGGTCCTCATTCTTCCCCACTGTCCGATTCCGCTGCCCTCTGCACAGGTGGCCAGAGAACTGCCGATAATGGATTAGAAAGGTGAAAGCCGAGCTTCAAAGCGTTCCACGGCCTTTTTTTTTTTTTTTTTTTGGCGTCTCCATTGTTATGGAGGACGGTTTGGTTGTTTCAAATATTTCTCTTAGGCCTGCCTGCCTGCCTGCCTGCCTTGCAGGAGACATGGAAATTACCTGACTCTGAAAATTAATGCATAATGAATTCTTTTTCAGAGGCAGTTTTGACACACAAAGATGCTTGGAAGGCGGTGGATGAAAGGCACACATTTCTCAGGAGCATTGTGTCGATTCACGAGTGGCTTAGAAGCTGCTCATTTAAATATTATTATACATTTAATATTGGGGACGCTGCATGCTTCGCTGCCTTGGATTCTTCCCAAGAGTAAGTTTAATTTAATATTGGAATTACAGGCAGTCCTTGACTTACAATAATGCGTTTAGAGACCATTTGAAATGACAACAGCGCTGAAGAAAATGTGACTTAGGAATGTTTTACAAACATCACATGATTGGTCACATGATCAAGATTCAGCCACTTGGGCTGAGAGAAAGTGCCTTGCACAGCACCTAATTGGCTTCATGGCTAAGGCACATACTAGAAATCTCAGTCTCCTGGTGTCCAGGTGCCTTCAACCACTATACCAAACTACTATACCACTGTGCCCTTGCCTTTTTCCTAGGGCTGAGAGTGTGTGACTGGCCCAAGCTCACCCAGTTGGCTTCATGCCTGAGGCATGTACTAGAACTCTCAGACTCCTGATTTCTAGCCTGGTGCCTTCAACCACAATACCAAACTGATTCTCTAGCATTATTTGCAACATATCATTGTGTTGTGGTCAACAGGTGGCCTGCAGAGCTGGCAGCAGAGGAACAGGGCCGGTCCTGGCAGCATTTCAAGGGAGATAAAGGTTGGTGCTTATAAGCCTTATCCTGAAGGACTGTAGCAGACTTCTGTTGGACTATTCACAAACTGTTTGGGATTCATGACGGGCTGTGGATGAATATAATTCACAGCCATTGAAATAAAACAAAAGGTTTTGGGGACTAGTGTGTGTTTGTTACTTTCTCAGGAAGCCTTGGCCAGAACACATAGTCTACAGCTGATAATATATATTCCTTTCAACCCGAAAGGAACATTTCTAACACGGACATGTCTTAAGGCATTTTGCCAAACCCAGTGGCCGTGAGAACAGCCTGCATTTAACGTACCTTTCCTTGTGGCCTTGCCCAGCTTCCTCAAAGTTCCCCTGCCTTGATGGGGAATCAAATGCAGCATTGTTGGGTCCTGAAGGCCAGAAGCTCTAATTCCCTCTCAACCATCACTGATGAGATTTGATTGCTGCAAAAAAAAAAAAAAAAAGAAAGAAAAGGAAAGGAAATTAAAATAGCTTGCCTGGGAGGAAAAAAAAACACAACACACCCCATGTGATCCAGCAGCTCATTTAAAATATTTTTCTATTTATGTGGCAGAGACTTCTTACTCTGTGCGCCGGTGCATCAGGGTGCAGTGGGCCAGAGGGAAACTGATGGCATGCTAATGGCCCACAGAAAAGGTGGCCTATAGCGCAGAACATTTTAAGCAGGGCACCAAGCTGTGTGCAGCTCAGTGGGAGCCGACTCTAAGCAACACTTTCTCTTTTCACCCCCACCCCCCAACACTTCAAAGTATCTGGCTTCGAGGTTCCCTGAGGGCTGTTTACTCCTATATTTATTTATGCATTTACTCATCAGGACGCATCTATTTGAACAACTTTCTTCATTTCCTCCAAACGAAGGTATGGACACCTTCCATAAATATTTCCATGGCAACTTCAAGAAGAGGAGGAGGAGGAGGAGGTTAAAAAAAACCCCGAGCTGGCTTAGAACTTGGGAATTTTGATCAGGGTTTAAAGTGAGGGAAAAACCATCAAGTATTGTAAGTCAAGGACTACCTGTATCTCAAAATTGGAGGGAAATATGTACCAGGATAATAATATGTCCCTTTATGAATGCTGGGCAGTTTGTTGGCACACCACTATCGTTTAATTCCTTTGATAATAGAAGAGAATAGAATAGAGTAGAGTAGAATAGAATATAGAGTAGAGTAGAGTAGAGTAGAGTAGAATAGAGCAGAGCAGAGCAGAACAGAACAGAATATTGGATTGGATTGGATTGGATTGGATTGGAATGGAATGGAATGGAATGGAGTAATGAAATATAGGATAGGATAGGATAGGATAGGATAGAATAGGATAGAGTAGAATATTGGAAAATGAATAGAATAGAATAGAATAGAATAGAATAGAATATTGGAATGGAATGGAATGCAATGAAATGAAATGGAGTAATGGAATATAGGATAGGATAGAGTAGAATATTGGAAAATGAATAGAATAGAATAGAATAGAATAGAATAGAATAGAATATTGGATTGGAATGGAATGGAATGGAATGGAATAGAATGGAATGGAATGAAATGAAATGGAGTAATGGAATATAGGATAGGATAAGATAGAGTAGAATATTGAAAAATGAATAGAGTAGAGTAGAGTAGAATAGAATAGAATAGAATAGAATAGAATAGAATAGAATAGAATATTGGAATGAAGAACAGAATAGAATAGAATAGAATAGAATAGAATAGAATAGAATAGAATAGAATAGAATAGAATAGAATAGAATAGAACAGAATTCTTAATTGACCAAGCATGATTGGACACACAAGGAATTTGTCTTCGGTGCATAAGCTTTTGGTGTATATAAAAGATATAAGTGATAATTCATGATCATGGTAATCATAAATACATTCATTATGAATCATAAGATGCAACTGTTAGAGTCATAGGATACTAAATAACCAATCAACATAAACCATACTAGGAAACTAAATAAAACAATATAAATCATAAGGCTACAAGCCACAAGGTTATAGTCATAAGTAGAAAAGGAAATAGGTAATAGGAAGGATGAGAAGAATAATATGATCTTGATTAAGGTATGATCAAGGGTTGTGGAAAGTAACCTAAACCCCTGATTCATACACACACCCATCCCATTTCATCCTAAGAGAACTGGGTTGAAAAAGTTGTCATTAAAAATAAGCAACATTGGACTTCCGGTTTGCAAGGTTTCGGCGGCGGCAGGCATTCGCAATACTGCACGATCCCTGCTGCGTTCGCCACCAAGGTTGCCCCGATCCGTTTGGATCTGGGGAATATAGCTGCCCTGTAGGGGCAGCTGAGGACAGGGGGATCTGAACAGGGGCTTGGGGGTGTTGCAATCCCCGTCCCCAGCCGGCAGAACCCCCTTTTCCCAAGGCAGAGGAGTGGCAGTCAGCAATCGCCCCCATGAAGAAATCTGCAGCCGGACAAGCAGGTGCAGGAGGGAGAAAGTTGGAAGAAATATGAAAGAAGACTTTAAGATTTGGAACAATAATCAAAAAAGGGAAGAACAAGCTGAAAAGGAGATATTATGTTAGAAAACAACAGAAAGGAGGAAAGCAGAATAAAAAGGAGGTGGAGAGACAAAGGGTTAAAGAGGATAAGGAGAAGAATAAGCAAGGGAGAAATTTTAATAGTGGGGAGAAAGATGCAAAGAAACAAAAGCTTTTTAGAGATAATGGGTAAATTTTATTGAAAAAGGGATTCTAGAAAGGTACATAAGATTGTATTTTTACACTTGTACTTAGAAATAACTTTAGAAAATTGGAAATAATATGCAATTTTAAATGTGATAAAATATTTAGTATAATTTAGTGAAATTTTTGTGAAGAAAAGGGGAGCAATCCAATGAAACAATGATTTAAGATATGTGATGTGGGGGGGGGGGGATAACTTTGGAAAGCATAAGTGTTCCCATAAAGGCATGATATTTAATTGAAATGGGTAAAATGCTTAAGATATAAATGATTGTTAATATTAATGATTAGATTATGTTATCCTAGTGAAATTTTTCTGAAATGAGAGACTTGAAGTAGGAGAGTGGGAACATTTTAATGAAATAATGATTTACAATACGTGATGTGGTGGGGGGAATAATTATGGAAAATAGGTGCTTCCATAAAAGAATGTGATTTAATTGAAAAATAATGTGCTAAATGTTTAAGATATAAATGAATATTAATTTTAATGAATAGATTTGTATTGGTATTGATAATATTGTATAATTTTAGAATGTACCAGACAGAATCCCAATGTAAGTTATGCATTCTATATTAAGTATTATAAATATAAGGGGAAGAGATAAAGGCATCATACTCCAATTAATGTACAGGAGAAGTTTTTTGTTTTTGTTTTTAAAGAAGAAAGATAAATGGATAGCTGGAAATAGAACAGATAAAGAATAATAAATATTATGATTCGAATCGAGATGAGATAAATAAAATAAAATCAAGAAAATATAAAAGAGAGGAGAAGCTATATAGAAAATTGAAAATGTTAATAAGATATGGAATGGTATGCAAAATGAATTTGAATTTGAATGTGTCTGTACCAAGAGTTTTAACCCGGGACTAAGCAACTTTCAGAAAAGAGGTTTTTGATGTTTTTATGTTTTGTATTTCTCTGTGTTTGTGTGTTATATGTCTTTAAAAATTAATAAAGTTTGTTTAAAAAAAAAAAGCAACGTTAAAGTCATGCACTTTTACTAGCTAGAGGCAAAATGCTTTACTCATAATGCTGCATAATGTTTAACGAGTAACTAACATGATGTTTACGACTCTCAAAATATGTCTGAAGGAGAACAAGTTGTTGGCTTAAGGGAATTGGAGTAAGTTCCTCTTGTAAGTGCCTTAACCCAGAACATGGTTGGGGTGTGTGTGTCAAGGTGTTGAAATGTTGGAACTCAGCTAACTAATTTACCAAGGTGTCCCACCTTTTATTGCAAGATTGGTCACCCATCTTAAGTGAGGAACATTGTTCTTGAAAGCCAGCTTCTTGTTGAACTTTCTAAATCATTTCTAACATCACAAGATGATAGAAGAGCAAAAATTGGCTTCTGGAGACAAAGTTCTCTGAGGTTTGTCTATGGAGATCCTCCGTGATCCAAATTATGTTGTCCCACAGGTGGTTGGTTTTTTTATTTGTTTTTTTGAAAGGCAGCTCAAGAAAGGCACTTTTGGGACATGTTCTCTCGGGATTCAATATCTTGGGCAACTCAGATGGCATCTCAGAGACTTGTGGACGTTGTGGTTGGTAGAAGAATGCATGAAAGACTCCAGTGTTTCCAGTGTGATGGTTCTCTTCAGTCCTCTTCCACTGGAGGCAAGTTGTTCCACTGATTAATTGTTCTGTCAGGAAATCCCACCCTAGTTCTAGGTTGCTTCTCTCTCCTTGGTTACTTTCCATCCATGATTTCTTGTCCTGCCTTCAAGTGCTTTGGAAAATAAATTGACCATCTCCTTTTTGTGGCAGCCCCTCAAATACTGCTATCATGCCCTCTCTATTCTTCTTTTCTCTAGCCATACCCAAATCCTGTTCTTCATATGTTTTAGTTTCCAGTCCCCTAATCCTCTTTGTTGCTCTTCTCTGCACTCTTTCTAAAGTCTCAACATCTTTTTTACATCATGGCGATCAAAACTGGATGCAGGATTCCAAGTGTGGCCTTACCAAGGCCTTATAAAGTGGTATTAACACTTCACGCGATCTTGATTCTATCCCTCTGTTTATATATAAAAGCAAGGATGTCCCAAGACATTCAAGCTTCCAACGAGATACCAAAATTAATTTGGCAGATGATAATATGCAAGGAAACATCAAGGAAACATTTGCCTTGAAGATCTTTGTTTCAGGGCAACATTAGGAAACGCAGGATGCAAAATCTTAGTTCAAAATATATTAGAATTTTTCTCTTTCTAATTATAGAAACATAAGATTTGTTGACAAAACACTATGGGAAGTAGAAGGCAAATCAATGCACCCTCCCTAGCAACCGCGTTAAACATTGTGGTGATCTTCAGAGCTCTAAAAAAGAAAAACAGAGACATTAAACCTTCAAAGATTTGTAACACCATATTTTTGTTGCTGGATCCCCCAAAAATACATTTTTGCTGCACCAGGTGTAAAACAGCACAGCTGTTTTGCATGAATGAATGAAAAAAAAAAGAAGCCCTGGTTAATTCCTCCTCTAGTTAGAAGCTACTATCTTTGCATTTAGAGTTATTTACAGTGGTTCCATTACAGATTTATTTTCAAGGGAATAAGCAATAAATATAATGCACACTTAGGCAAGAATGACAAAGAGGCCATGTGAGAGTTGGATTCTTGACATGTTTTTTTATGGTCTGCATATTATATTTAATCATTGGTGATGTCATTAGAGTAGCATTGCTAGATGTTTGTGGAAAATATTTATCTAGCAAAAAAAAGAAACATTTACCCAAACCTTTTGTCCTTTTTGATCTAGAACATTTTACACATGAAGTTTAGAACAGGAGACACAGGTTTTAACTGAATGTTTTTGCATCTCTCAGGTACCTGGCTCAACGGTAGTAACTGCGAGAGGCATCTTGATGTCCTAGCGGACAATTGGTTAAATGTGAGCCAGCTGTGTGTGCTGCAGCTGCCAAAAAAGGCAATGCAATTCTAGGCTGCATTAACAGAAGGATAGAATCCAGATGATGTGAAGTGTTAATACCACTTTATAAGGCCTTGGTCAAACCACACTTGGAATATGGCATCCAGTTTTGGTTACCACGATATAAAAAAGATGTCGAGACTCGAGAAAGAGTGCAGAGAAGAGCAACAAAGATGAAGAACTGCTGGAATTGGATATGTATAGTTGAATGAAAAGAAGGACCAGGGGTGACATGATAGCAGTGCTTTAATATTTGAGGGGGTGACACGAAGAAGAAAGGGGTCAATATATTCCCTGACAGTTAAAACAATTAATCAGTGAAATGATTTGCCTCCCCTGGGTTTTTTTTAAGAAGATTCTATTCTATTCTATTCTATTCTATTCTATTCTATTCTGTTCTGTTCTGTTCTGTTCTGTTCTGTTCTGTTCTGTTCTGTTCTGTTCTGTTCTGTTCTGTTTTCTATTCCATTCCATTCCATATTCTATTCTATTCTATTCTATTCTATTCTATTCTATTCTATTCTATTCTATTCTATTCTGTTCTATTCTATTCTATTCACTCTACTCTACTCTATATTCTGTTCCATTCCATTCCATATTTCTTTAATGAGTGTCTTTTCCTTCCAAGATAAAGGAGTGATTGCCATGTTGAAAACAACTTCTTGACAGAATGAAAAAAAATGGAACGAGATACAGTGACATTTTCTATATGAACCATGGCTGAATTTGCTTCTTTCAGCCCACTGTGGCATAATGCTATTTCCCTATCTAGATTATTTTTCAAAATGTATTATTGTTGCACTTATTTTGTACTGAAGATGATTTTGTGATCACCACACTGGATTTGCCTAACATTTCAATGAATTTTACTATAGTTTCAGTTATTTATTCAGCTTGGATGCAGCTGATTGTTTGATGCAAACAAACTAACTAACAAACCCACATCCGCAGCTTGTGAAAGGCATCTGTTGGTCATCCATGATGTGGGCCAAGTTTGAAATTATCCCATTGAAAGGTCTGTCTCAGTGGACCAGTCGTTTATCTTATAGATCACTGGTGTTCTTTTAAGATTTGTGAGCCTTCCTGTGGTTTGCTTCCTGAAGGAAGTCTGGTTTATGTATTATGCTCCAAATATACAGTTTTTTTGTTTTGTTTTTTTTAAAAAATAGAATAGTCATTTGGTCCTTCAGTATCTTGGAAAAATGTGCCTTTTTCTCAGGAACTTTTGAGCTTTGCTTGAACTGACAAACGGTCTACTGATTTTTCTAAGTTCTCGACAGCTTGCTTAGAGCTATGAGTTAGTCTTTCAATTATGGAACAAAGTAAAACATCCCAAAACATCCCAAATAAAGATATGAGCTTTTTCTTCTCTTTTCTTCTGTCCTGTCCTGTTCTGTCCTGTTCTGTCCTCTCCTCTTCTTCTCTCTTCTTCTCTCTTCTCCTCCCCTCTCCCTTCTCCTCTGTCCTCGCTCCCTTCTCCTCTCCCTTCCCCACTATCCTTCCTCTCCTCTTCTCTCCCTTCCCTTCTATCCTCCCTTTCTTCTCCTCTCCTCTCCTCTCCCTTTCCCTCTATTCTTCCTCTCCTCTCCTCTCCTCTCCCCTACCCACCCATTCCCACCCCTTATCCTCTCCTCTCCCTCTCCTCCATCCTTCCTTTCCTCTCCTCTCTCCTCCCCCCCCGCCCTCCCTCCCTTCTCTCTCATCTTAATCGAGATTCCCCAAGGCAACGTATTAAGAACCAAACAGCTAATATTCTTTGCCCAAAATAATACATGCCCAAAGGACCTTCCTGTTACCTCCCTGGTGGCAGCTGCTGCCCAAAATAGCCCAGGTCCTGATTTACACAATGCAAGAGGAATCCACAGGCCCTCAATGGGTCGTTAAACAGCCATTTCATTCAGCTTCTTCCAACAGCATTCCTAGGCAGAATGTTTCCTTTATGCTTAAGCATAAAGAAGCTTCTCCTGGAATCCTTTCCCTTTGCAAGGAATCGAGTACGTCACGGATGGATCTGGTGAGCCACGTTGAATCACGTAGGAGGTTGACCATGAGAATCCAGGAAACAGGCCAAATTTGCTGCTTGTTTCTTCAGGCCAGCTGGAATGGTTGCTAAGAGACCTACTTATTACTTATAGGAAGAGTGAGAATTAGAAGATCAATCACTGATACAGCAGCAGGCAGCGTAATATCATTGGGCGTCCACTTGTCTCCGAGAATATCCCTCAATGGCTTTAAAGGTCTTCTGCATCACTTGTTTCTCTCTCTTTTTTACAAATTATTATTATTTTATTGATTATTCTATTCAATACATTTCTTAGTGCTTATTAAACTTCAGGTTGTCTGGGTATTTAATTTACTTAACAATACAAATTTACATTCTCAATCTTTGCCCCCTTTTTTTTCAACCACTGGTAAAATAGATTCCATGCTTGGTAATATTCTGGATCTTCTTTCTGTTTAATTTTCAAGGCCAATCTATCCATTTCTGCACAATCTAATATCAATCTAGTATGGACAACCTCAATCTTGACCTCTCCCCTACGATGACCTTGGACATGTTGAAAGATACTGTACAGCAAGTCCTCGACTCCACGACTACAAATGAGCCCCCAAAAATCCCATTGCGAAGCGAGACAACTGTTGAGTCAGTGTTGCCCCATTTTATGATCTTTCTTGTCCACCATTGTTAAACGAACCTCTGCAGTTGTTAAGGGAGGAACAGGGTTGTTAAGTAAATCTGGCTTCCCCCTTGACTCGGCTTGTCTGAAGGTCACAAAAGGGGACCACATGACTCAGGACACTGCAACCATCATAAGTCCATGCCAGTTTCCAAGCCTTTTAATTTTGAGCACGTGACCCAAGGGTGATCATTAAAAATTGTCCTAAGTCACTTTTGTTCTGAGTATCACAATGTAAGTTCAGCACCAGAAAAGTAAACACAGATGGCTGAGGCTTCATATAACTTCTTTATAAACACGTACAGTAATTTTTACAATACCAGTTGTAGATTTCTCCAACATGGAGCAAACTCAAACAGAAGCAGACATGTTACAGGTTCATGGCAGAACAGCAACTCAACTTTTCAGCAAGCAAGCAAGACACACAGCAGAGGAGAGAAACAGTTTCATTTCCAATAACAGACTCAGAACTCAACATAGCTACAGAGCTGCAGAGCTTAATATAGAGCCACGCATAGGCTACTTCTAGTTTCAGTTTCCAACAATCCTTGTTGGCTTAGTTGTTATACCTATTCATTGGCTGACCTTGTTACCAAGCTCTATTCCAGTTCATGAATATACTCTGACAACTTTTGTAGGGCTGTTGTAACTTTGAGTGGTGACTAAATTGTCAGTCAAGGACTATTTATACTCTAGTGATCTTCTTAATTGCATTTGTCTCTCTTGCCTGTTGGTCTCCTTTATTTCCCAAACTTGCCAAGCATCAGTGTTTGAGTCCATGCTGGCCTCACACCTCCAAACAATTTGAGTTTTTGCTGCTGATCCGCACCTCAAGGGAGTAATTACTCTGGATTTGGTCAAGGGCTGATGGATAGGTGCTCCTTGCCATCCATAGCCTGGGCACCATATCCTGAGCTGTTATCTTTCTTTCTGATGTTTTTCAACATCCAGCCATGGATTATTCCTAGAAGGACCATGACTCTCATTCCTGTTGCCACGAATCATGGTCTTGTCGAAGTTTGTCATTGCCGTCCTCCCCTGGTTTAACCTCTTCTTTACCTTCCTGGCACATGTATCCAGAGCTTATAATGGTTATCAGCCTGGGAACCAACTTTTATTAGTAGGAAAGGGTCCTTTACTAGGTAACATCATCAGTGCTAGAAGAGAGTGGGGTTTTTTGGAGAGGAGGAGGAAGAAGAGTAAGTGGAAGTGGAAGAAGAATAGAAAGACTGTGGAATCCTCAGAGCTCTCTGAACTTATTGGCTTCTTGCAGACGTTTCATTACACAAACTAGGAAACATCATCAGTGCTAGAAGGGTGTGGGGGTTTTGGAGAGGAGGAGGAGGAAAAATAGGAGGACTGTGGGGTCCTTCATGCTCTCTGAGCTTGGTTGTTTTCTTGCAGACATTTCATTACCCAACTAGGGAACATCATCAGTGCTAGTCTAGACTAATAAAACATCTGCAAAAAACCAACTAAGCTCAGAAAGCACTAAGGACTCCTGGTTCCAAGCCTGAGCTATGAATATTCTTCTTTATTGGACTTGAGATTTGGTCTCTGAAAATATTTTGCTGCTGCAAACATTTTTGTTATTTTCTTCTTGTGACCTTCAGTTTAAGCCTCTTCTTTTAATTAATTTTCTCCCAGGGATTGCTTCCATGTTTATTTACTTTACTTCTATTTTTCCCATGGTTTCTCTGCTCTTTTTAAAAACAGTCCATATTTCTTTTCTTGTTATTTTCCCTGCTATTTGCTAACGTTCTGGATTAAGATATCTTTTCTTGCTTCACGCCGAGTCTACATTCATTCATTACACCTTCTTCTTGTGGTTACCTAAGACCTTTATTCTCAGTTTTTCCTCTCATTATCATGATAGCTTCTTCTGAAAGCTATTTGAATCTTTCCATCTTTGAAATTCCCAGCAGATTTTTTTTTCTCATAGTTTGTCCTCTCCTTTTTGCATTAAATGAGCATATGGACTCTGTTCCTTTTTACATTCTTAATTTTACATTCCAACTGAATGTTTCCCATGCCAAATATTTGTGGCATACCCACTCTCCTTAATTTTCAATGTTTGGACTCCAAAAATATATGGTGCATTCCACAATCAACATCTGGAATTATCCTGAATTGCTGAATTGCCTTTCCTTGTGTGTCCAATCACACTTCGCCAATAAAATAATTCTAATTCTAATGATTTTTTTCTTTCTGATTACGCACAATGTTTTCATCTTACGTTGTCCAATAAATAGATGTCTCTTCCTAAGATCTACATTTATATTGCTTGTAATATGTCTGGTGATAAACGGGGAATATGTCGCAGAGGTGCTTTTTCAAGAGGCAACTGGACTTTCTTTGTTTTTCCTTGAAGACGTTTCACTTCTCATTGAAGAAGCTTCTTTAATTCTGACTGGATAGTGGAGGATGGAAGGATTTACATTCCTTGCAGTCATCTGGTTGTTAGTACTCTCTTTGAGAGTTGTTGAGGCCACTTGGAAGTCTATCTGTGCCCTTGGGATCACATGAGCAGTGCAAATGGATGTGGAACCTTCTTGCAACTATTAAAAGGACTATGTTGTAAACAGGAGGTAGGTGGCGTTGTATTCCTCCTCTTCTTTTGAGGGAAGGCTGTTCAATCTTAATGTAGCACTCAGAGGGAATGCTAATGACCAGATTCCTGCAAGGAATATAAATCCTTCCATCCTCCACCATTCACTCAGAACTGAAGAAGCTTCTTCAATGAGAAGCGAAACGTCTTCAAGGAAAAACAAAATTTTGAAAAACACCTTTGGGACAATTATGTCCTGGATGACTGTGAATTTCCACAGACATAAGCAGAGAATACTCTTCACAAAATTCATTCAACCTATCACCTGTGTTATCATGTTTGTACAACCCAATTCTTCCTATAATTCCAGTTCCTCCATTTCTCCAACTTTTACTCCTTGATAAGGTGACCAACCGGCCTCCTTTAGGGAGGACAGTCCTTCTTTTGTAAGTTCTGTCCTCTCTCGAAAAGTGTCCTCTTACATGTCCTCCTTTTTGATATTTAAAACTAATCTGTAAATCTCCGTATTTGATCGATGCTGATCCAATCTGTTGTGTGTGATGTGATATATTTGTATTTGACACGACGATTCGTCAAGGCTCGGTACAGTGCAGTGAGACGCGATTATGAGACGCGTGTGCTCCACACAGGGGAATTGTTTTGAAAGAGTGCATCACGCACAAGAGGCTTTGGTTTTTTTTCTTCAATTTATTTGTGTCCTCCTTCTCATTGTAAAAAAGTTGGTCACCTTATTCTTGATTACTCGTGGTCAGTAGTACATCCTTCCAGCTGTTGAATTCAGCACTTCTTTTGATTTGCCACAAATTTTTTTTCACCTTGTACTTGTAGTTGAAGTGTGAGCTTATATAACAGGGCTGTTGCCGGATAACCACTAAGATGGATCTGTATCTGTGATGGCGAACCAATGGCATGTGTGCCACAGGTGGCACGCACAGCCATTGGTGTGGGCATGTGAGCCCCAGCCAAACTTACCTGCGCTGCGCATGCGTGTGCCTCCCAGCTGATTTTCGGCTTGTTTGAGGTCTTTTTCAGCCTCCAAGAGGCTCGAGGGAAACCTCCGCAGCCTTGGGAGGCCGAAAACACGGGTCTTCTGGAAATACCGGAAGTGCCCGTTTCAGCTTCCAGAGGGCCTCTGGAGCCTAGGGGAGGCCGTTTTCACCCTCCTGGGGGCTTGAGGGAAGCCGCCAAAACAGGACCATTTTTCGGCCTCCAAAAGCTACAGAGGCTTCCTTCAAGGCCCCAGGAGTACTAAAAATCTGCACAGTCTGTTCTCTTCCTGGACACTCATATTTCAATCTGTTACCATCAGGCAGGCGATATAGGTGTCTTAAAATGAGGACCAATAGATTGAGAAACAGTTTCTTTGCCAAGGCAGTAATGGTCTTGAACCAAACAGTGCATTTGTGATTTTTTCTTCTTCTTCTTCTTCTTCTTCTTCTTCTTCTTCTTCTTCTTCTTCTTCTTCTTCTTCTTCTTCTTCTTCTTCTTCTTCTTCTTCTTCTTCTTCTTCTTCTTCTTCTTCTTCTTCTTCTTCTTCTTCTTCTTCTTCTTCTTCTTCTTCTTCTCCTTTTCACTCTTCTTCTTCTTCTTCTTCTTCTTCTTCTTCTTCTTCTTCTTCTTCTTCTTCTTCTCCTCCTCCTCCTCCTCCTCCTCCTCCTCCTCCTCCTCCTCCTCCTCCTCCTCCTCCTCCTTCTTCTTCTCCTCCTCCTCCTCCTCCTCCTCCTCCTCCTCCTCCTCCTCCTCCTCCTCCTCTTCTCCTCCTCCTCCTCCTTCTCCATCCTTTTCCTCTTCTTCAACCCTCCTTCCCATCTCCTCATATATTTTACAATGCATTATTATTATTATTATTATTATTATTATTATTATTATTATTATTATTATTCTCTGTAGCATGATTGTGATGTGGTGTTTGGGTCACTGTGCTGGAGTAGCTTTCAAATTTCATGGTATTTGTGGAATGCAATGACAATAAAGGTATTCTATTCTAAACGGGCCCAAAATCCGCTGGGAGGCACACACACATGTGCAGTGCAGTTAGGGGGGGATGGAGGATTGCACTGTACTCATGCACCCGCCTTTGGAACACCACAACAAGAAGGTTCACCATCCCTGGTCTGTATAATCATGACATTGATTCGGTTACAAGCAAGCACATCTTTAGCAATGTTGTTTCTGAGTAACATTACCATGTTGTTCCTTGGTGTGACGTCACCTGCAACCTAGTTCATTGCATCTTATTTCTGAAAGAGCCAAGGTATAGGATGCTTTCTTTCCCCTTTGACAATTTTCACATTTTTTCCTTGCTTCTTGTTTGGGCGTTTCAAAATTTGCAGCTAAACAGTCAGATTTCCTTACAACATAGATCTGACAACCTCAATATTTCTGGAGCTTTATTTTTTTTTTTTCACATAATGGCGAAGCACATCAAATGTCAGAAGATGAATGATATAAAGCAGGGGTGTCCAACCTTGGCAACTTTAAGGCTTGTGGACTTCAATTCCCAGAATTCCTCAGCCAGCTGGCTGAGGAATTCTGGGAGTTGAAGTCCACAAGCCTTAAAGTTGCCAAGGTTGGACACCCCTGCTATAGAGGCTCTGTTGTCACTCAGTTCCACTGGGACTTTTTATGTCCCTTCTGATGATCCATTCTGCTTCTTCCAAAGTTTATCTTCTCTCTGTAAAGTTTGATTCTTTGTAGATAAGACATGAAATACCATCTCCAGCTTGGATCATAATAGTCTACTGAAATTTCAATTTCTCTTCTGTGTTACAATTGCTGGGATGATCTCCTACTGTATTTTTTTTTTTTTAGTTTTGGGGTTGCCTTGTCTCATATGTGTAGCTATATAAACAACGACATATAAATGCAATATTAAAAATATAAACACGTTTGAAAAGATATTGTTCTGACCCAAACCCTTGTCCAATAAAACAAGCATGAACCAAAGGGAACAGAAACCTTTTAATGATTCCTACGAATCCCTGGTTAAAAGGCTGCTGCAAGCTAATTAACTTTGATAAGCATGAGCCTCGCCAAATCTGTGTGAGGCTGCCAAGAATAACAGATAAGAAATATTTTACAACACAAGCGTCTTCAAATACCAACTTAAGATACTGTAATATCCACGAGGCTGAGTTTCAAAACGTCTTTGCTTCCTGCAAAGAACATTCTCTTCAGAGCTGGCTTATGTCTTCTTGAAGGAGGGGCCATTACCTTACAGCCTTACTCCCGAGTCACCTGTGCTGCTGCAGCTGCCCTTTCCTGCGAGCAACTTTGTGTGCACATGCACTTGGCACAGGCTCCTCAGGAACCTCCTCCTCATTGCTGCCAGCCCCCACAATCTCTGAAGGCAGCAGTCCACTCCCTGAGGGTCCTGGCCACTCATCTGAGTCCTCGCTCTCCTCAGCCCTCCACACCTGCTGCCAGCGAACCACAACAGATATTGAGACTCTAGAAAGAGTGCAGAGAAGAGCAACCAGGATGATTAGGAGACTGGAGACTCAATGTCTAGTCTAGTGAAGAGAAGGAGCAGGGGAGACATGAGACCAGCCTTCCAATATTTGAGGGGCTGCCACAGAGAGGAAGGGGTCAACTTATTGTCCAAAGCACCTGAAAGCAGGAGAAGAAGCAACAGAGGGAAGCTAATCAAGGAAGGAAGCAACCTAGAACTAAGGAGAAATTTCCTAACAGTTAGAACAATAAACCAGTGGACTGGTTTGTCTTCATAACTTGTAGGTGCTCCAACGCTGGAGGTTTTAAAGGAGAGATTGGACAACTATTTGTCTGGAATGGTATAGGATCTCCTACTTGAGCAGTGTTGTGGTTCGCCGGCAGCAGGTGAGGACGGCTGCAGGGCTGCCAACTCTCACGCAATCAGCGTGAGACTCACGCAATTCAATCAATTTTGACTGTCTCACTCTGATAAACAAAATCTCACGCTAAACCCCCAAAATCATGAAATGTACAAAAATATCCCTACATTCTCTGATTATATTCCGAATATTCCCCTTAGCTTAGGAGACGGATGAGCTCCCAGCGCCGCCCCGCCCTGCCCAGCCACCCCACCGCGCCTCTTTTCCCGCCTTAATCCTTCTGCCGGCGTCCCGTAACTGTCACGATGCCAATCATTAGCAAATCGCTTCAGGAAAGCGAAGAGCAGGAGGCTTCTTCCCGCCCGGGGCGCTCGCTGCCGCCTCCATGTTGTGCTGCAGCAGCAGCTGCCCCGCGGACTGGCTCAGGCAGGCTCCATGCCCCGTGTGCACCGCGCTCGGCAGCGAAGGAGGCGGGCGCTCCCCGGAGCCGCCGCCTCCTCCTCCTCGTCCTCGTCGGTGCTGTCGCTCTGGGAAAGAGAGAGAGAGAGAGAAGGGGAGCCTCCCGCTGCAAATCCAAGGCGAGGAGGAGCGGAACGAAAGGCAACGAGGAGGCGCTCTGCCTCTTTCCCGGCGTGGGACACCCGCGCGGCTCCAGATGCCGCGGTCTCCCCGCCTGTGCCGGCGCACCTGCTTGAAGAAAGAGCGCCAGGTGTGAAGTTCGCCCTTCAGGTTTTAAATTCAACAAGTCACCTCCCCTAGAAAGGAGGAGCAGCCGGGGCGGGGCGGGGGGAGCCAAGGTGCCCACGAACCGCTTCCCTCTTCAAGGGAAGGGGGGCAGTCTTAAGCAGGCCAGATTTCTCGCACGCGTTTGCTAGCAGAAGTTTTATTTCTGAATCCCGTTCCTTTCGATAAGAGTCAACAACCCCCATGGAAACCTCTTTCCAAGAAGCCCAGTTTAAGGAGACTGCGGCGGGGGCGGGGGACGGAAAGTTAGGGCTCCTTGGTGCTCTCTGAGTTTGCGTGTTGTCTTGCACCCACGTTTCGTTACTCAAACTAGGTATCATCCACAGGGCTAGCTAGGCTAGTAAGGTGACCGACTGCTTCCCAAGCGGGCTCGACAGCCTCAATGGGTCACCGGTAGGGCCGGGGCTCAACAATCCACCAACCACGTTATTTAGCCGTGGGTTGAGGAACTTGAGGGACAAAAGGCTGTCGTGATGGCCACCTTTCTGCTGGCAAGAGTTTTGAATCTTGGGAAGCTGCCAGACAGGAAGGTGGTGATTGGGGCCATCGCTGCATTTTGTTCCTGGAAAGCCTGCACCTATCTAACCCTTGGCAGGCCCAAGGTGGCTCTAGCCCAGCACATATGGCACAGGGCTCACTGACAAAAATGCTTTGCATTTTAAGCACCTTTGCCACTGTAGGGGTAGGCAATATGCCACAGACGCCACACTTGGCGCCACAAAGCCCTCTGCTGTATCTGACTTATTTTTAGGTTCTTCTAATTAGGAATAAAATCATAGGAAGCAGGTATACAGTAGATGAGTTTTACAGTTAACAATATGTATATTTATATGAAGCACTCATTATTCGATTAAATGTTTAGTTTATACATGTCTGAAATTATGAACCCCTATTTCAGTCAACAAGTTAGTATATAATTAAAGACTGAGACTATAGCATTTGATATTGGCATGTAGTATGGTATTTGATACAGAAAGAAGAATACCCATTGATGTATTTGCATTATCTCTGTAGTTGTTTCGGGTTTTTTGTCTTTTTGTTGCACATTGAATTCATCCTATAGTGGTCTATAGTACATCACTAAGCTAATAAAGTCAGTTGAGGTAGAATACAAGTCAGGAACTTCAATTATTCATGGTCAGTGAACTGCATTATTAATATCTTACAAATCCGGTTCAAGTACATTGGTGCTGCTTGCATGTATGTATGTATGTATATGTCCAAATCATGACTAAAGTATGCATCAGATTGCACCATTTAAAATGTAAAATTGTCAAAGCTCCCTACCATGGAAGGGGGGACACCCCCTTTCCACACCATCCCCCCCCCTCGGTCGCTTCGCTCCCTCGCAGTGTCTCACTCCGAACTATCACTCAAGGTTGGCAGCCCTGCGGCTGAGTTCTCGGAGAGAGCGAGAACTCAGATGAGGGGCCTGCGGGTGATGTAGGGATGGGACCAGGACCATCAGGGAGTGGAATGCGGGCCTTTGGAGATTGTGGAGGCTGGCAGCAGCAATGAAGAGTTCCCCAAGGAGCCTGTGCCCAGTGCACATGCACGCAGGGTTGCTCAAAGGAAAGAGTAGCTGCAGCAGCACGGGCAACTTGGGAGTAAGGCTGCAAAGTCATGGCCCTCCCTTAAGAGATAAAAGTCAGCTGAGAAACCAGAGTTCTTTGCAGGAAGCAAAGAAGTTTTTGTACTTGAGCCTGGTGGACATTCGGAATATCTTGCTTGGTGTTTGGAGACTCTTTGTGTTTGAATTATTGCTTAATAACTTTACCTGATATTCTTGGCAGCCTTTGCAAAACCTTGGCAAGGCTCTTTCTTATCGGAGCTAATTGGTTTGAAGCAGCCTTTTACCCGTGAAGGAACGGGATTCGTAAAGAAACATTAAAAGGTTGTGCAGTTACCTTTGTCTCGTGTTTGCTTCCTTGGAGCCAGGTTTGGATCATAACAAGCAGGGGGTTAGACTAGAAGATCTCCAAGGTCCTTTCTGTTATTCTAGTTACATTTGATCTCTTGTGCATGTTGCAGAATGCTCACATTGGTTCTTTGCTTTGACAGATTATTAAAATATGAACAGATACTTTTTTGTGCAGCAAATTGATTTAAGTTTATTCTGAGCTAGGCCCTGGTATCCAGCCTGACTAATAGTAAAGCATTCTGAGTAATGTAGTCCAGCAAGGACATCCATGCTCCAAGTTAAATCATAGTAGCTTTCCAATCTCCCAAGACCATTTATTGTGGGAGAACAGTTTAACTCCCTCCTAATGCTATTTTTTATTTTATACATTTACACTCATTGTACACTATTTCTCTGTAGTACCTATATAAGAAGAGAAGGGAAAGATGTGTCAAGTAAGCCATAAGATTTATTTTTCTGTGAGTTGTATATGTTCCTAGATAAATAGGAGAATATTAGAGGCTTGATCTAAGCAATTGCAAATATATAGCACAAAAAGAAAGAATAATATAATATGCATTGGAGAACTAAACTCAAGCCACCTACAAAGCCCACTGAAGAGCCTTCTTTCCCTATAAATAAATAGCTAGGTTGATTTGAGTCTTTATTTTTTGGTTTACCTTTTTTTTGGTTCAAGGACATACACAACTCCACATTTCAGGAGTGGAGTTTTAGGCGATTTAGCAAACTTTAATTTTGAAGAGGAAAGCCCCTATAATGCTGGTAATGCTGTGTAGGCAAGAAGCATTTATTTATGACTTTCTGAACATGATTTATGGCCCTACCAATCACAGACTCTGGTCTGCTTGCAGTAAAAAAGAAAAGAAAAAAGAATTCTCCAGAGTTTTAAAGAAATAGGAAAGGCATGCTTAAAATCAAACCTTGATCCAGAAAGCATTTTACTTTTCCATAAATAGCGGAATACCAAAAATATCAGGATTCCAGCTATTTCTTCCCCTACTAGAACTATTCTAAATGCTTCAGCCAGACCAAAACAACAACAACAACCCTGGATTTCTCACAAGGTCGTGAGCTATTATTGCAAAATTGGTTGCAATGAGAAAAGAGCAATTAGGGAACCAACCTGTATTCATTCCAGCAGAATAAAAAGAGAGAGAAGTCAGAATTATCTGGCAGTGCAACTCCTTGTTTCATTTGTCGGGGTGTGGCCTGCTGTTTTCTTTTCTTGGGTCTTTGGATCAGTGACACCTTTTGTAGCACAATCCTTGTGTGTCATTCATTCTCTCATGTAAATTAAGAAATCATCATTAACACCGGCTACGTAGATCTTCCAAACTCATTTTTTTTTTCTTTTTTGGGACTGTAAAAAAATACTATTTTCCCCCTTCTTTGGTTTCTGTTTGCAATTTTTGATTCTCCCAAAATGGGAGACTAATACAGTTGAGCCATATTTATGTAGCATGACTGTATTGTTATTATCCTTCTCATTTTTCTCATCTTCTCATCTTTCCTGCTACCTTCTCCCATTGGTGTCTGATGCTTGATCACTTGTTGTTTGTATCTTATGGATTATGGTGATTTATGATCTGTGTCTTATCACATATCCAATCCAATGGAATTTTGGTGGAGGAAGGAGCCACAACCATGATCTGTTTGTGTCAATGAGGATCACAGTATATAATGGGTGATTTTGCTTTGGAGAACATCAACATCAAGAACATGAACATCAAGATATGAAGAGGCTTCTTGGATGAGAAGCAAAAAAAAAGTTCCAGGAAAAAAAACAACAAGAAAGTCCAGTTGTCCTTTGAGAAAAAGCATCTTTGGATTAACATCAAGAGGTTGCTTTGCTTCATCAAAGTTAATTTTGCATTGTGTTTCTTCATTTCTTGTCACATAAAATAAAATCTGTAGAAAACTGTGTACATTGTCTATGGAAATTGGGCAAGGATTTGCCTGATTAAACCCCAACTATGCTTCGTCCACTCTTCGGTATACCAAGTTTCCTCTTCAGTCCATATTTTCCCAGTATAAAGTTATTTTCTTAAACAAACGAACTCTACCACTGTTTGCATATAACTTCTTTTCAGGCACTTCTGTTGCAGCAGATGTTTGAAAGAGATTCATGCGAAGCAGAAACTCTGAAAACAAAATCTAGAATTCCCCAAGCACACACAGAGAGAATCTCTTATTTTCAACACAATACTTTCATATATAAAACATATTTCTATCAATCCATTTCTATCTATCTATCTATCTATCTATCTATCTATCTATCTATCTATCTATCTATCTATCTATCTATCTACCTACCTACACCTACCATCCATCCATCTATCTATATCTTTTTGATATAAGGTTTCCTGCCTAAGCAGGGTTTGGACTAAAAGACCTCCAAGGTCCCTCCCAACTATTCTATTCTATTCTATTCTATTCTATTCTATTCTATTCTATTCTATTCTATTTTATCCTGTCCTATTGTCCATCCATCCATCCATCTATCAATCTTTTTCTATCTACCTGTCTTTCTCTCTATATCTTTATTTGTCAGCTGTCTCTCACTTTCTCTTCTATCATAATAACATATAATGTATATATAACACTCCTTGGGATATATGTTTGAGAGCCTTAACCCATGTGATCACATTATTATATCTTGAGAATGTCAATATTATATTGTTGTTGTTGTTGTTGTTGTTGTTGTTATTATTATTATTATTATTATTATATCTCCTAATATCAATAGAGAGATATTCTCAAGTTGGAGTAAAAACCGCACTTCTGATCCCTTCCATCTTTTATGAATTAAAATACGGTAGTATAAAGTAACTAGTGATGTCAAATAACATCTCTGGAATTTTTGGCTGCCAGCCCTGCTGAATGTAAGCTATTTATCAGAAAACTGCCGATCGCTATAAATTAAGTTTGCATTGATAACACAGAACTCATCATCCTTTGAATGTGCTTTAAGTTATTGCAGTCCCCCCACAGATCAAAAGAAAAGGAGAAGAGCTAAATGACTTTAAACCTTTAGAGAAACTGTTTTTAACTCTCTTGCCTTGACCATGATTTTTAAGATACCAAGTGATGGCAAATAAATTAAAAACCCATTTCTTAGCTTGAAAATGCATCAAGGTAACTTTCCCTCCCCCTTCTGTATGCCTGCCTTATTTTTTTTTTTTTGCACCCAGAAACATAATCCAGAGTGAAGTTGTTTCTTCAGCCTTTCAATATCAATTAATTTTTAACTTTTTAAAGAAGGCATTTCCAGTCTTAAGTAGGTCCTCCCAGCAGAAGCTGGGTTGGAAAAGCAGCTGTGCAGGAGCTGATAAAACTAAAAGACTGGAGCGTTTAAGCAGCCCAGAGGCAAAACATTACACCAGAGTTTATATAGCAGGACAGTTTTGTTCTCAATGAGCACGAACCCCCATTGGCGTAATATCCATTTTGATGTCCTGAGCAGGGCTACCCTTGAGGTTCCTCTGGAAAGCTATGCCTATCCATTTGGCAAAGTTCGCCAGGAAGAACGGTTTTAAAATAATTTTCAATTCCTAACTCTTTTCTTTCTTTCTTTTTCCCTTCCAAAGCATACCGCACTAAAAGTGGATCCAGGACCACTTGGAGGGTGGAGGGAACTTTTCGCCTCTCAAGCTGTTAATATATTTGCAAATGAAGAAGTCAATGTACGTCAGGACAACGTTTGAGAGAAATACCCAACGGAACCATGGGCACAGGTGAATGTCATTTTGATAGTTCCGGTTGCATGTCTATTTTATTATTATTGTTTTAAAAAAAGAATTTTATTCGTCCCAAAGTTACTTTTTTCAAAAAGCAAATGGGCTTTGTTTTTCCTTGAAGACATTTCACTTCTCATCTCAGAAGCTTCTTCAGTTCTGACTTAACAATCGAGGATGGAAGGATTTATATTCCTCACAGTCATCTGGTTGTTAGGTCTCCCTCTGAGAGTCATTAAGGCCACTTGGACAGATAATCAGATAAACTCTCCAAGTGGCCTCAATGACTCTCAGAGGGAGACCTAACAACCAGATAACTGCGAGGGATATAAATCCTTCCATCCTCCACTGTTAAATCAGAACTGAAGAAGCCTCTTGGATGAAAAGCAAAACGTCTTCAAGAAAAAAAAACAAAGTCCAGTTGTCTTTTGCAAAAGCTCCTTTGGGACAGTCATGACCTGGATGAATAAGAATCTCCATAGACAATTAAATTTGGAGTGCCTTACATACCACAATTGCATTAGTTCACTTGGAGGTCAGGATGGGAGGTTAATATTTTCTGGATCTTGCCCAGAACGTGGGATACGCCTGGCTGATTTGATATCCATTTCCTTCCAATTTTCTAAGTCCTGCCTAGCTCAAATTCATCCTATTACTCCTGAGAAACATTTGTGTGGTGCTATTCCAACATAACCGATACTGAATTGTACAGAAGCCGGAAAAAAAGAAAAAGAAAACTAGATTTTGGCACAGGCGTGAAATCTGCCAGAGGGGCCTGCAGTCAGAAACACACAACAGAGGTGAAGTTTTCAAGGGCCCCTCAATTCCTTGCCACACTAAATTCATTATTCTCGCAAAACCCTATCAGTGTCCTTGGGAATTTGTTTCCATAGGAACCTTTGCCCTTTATTGGGTTATGTCTCAACAGACATTGTATATATTGGATTTTATTTTTTTTTTTGCTTTGTGGTTGCCACGGCATATTTCCCCCCATAGATGATGAGAACAAGAATGGCGAGCGGGGGAAAATACGTTCTGAAATAACAGCACTGCAAGAATGGAAGAGATTTCTCTAGTTTGCCCACTGACCCATCTGGCAATCTTCCTGATCAGAATATGTTTCTCTCCCACCAGCAGCTGATGGCTTGGGGAACATAGCTATAGACACCGCGCAATTTAACATGTCAGTCACTGATCCATCAGCCTGGGCGACCGCAATGAATAACCTAGGAATGGTACCAGTGGGATTAACTGGACAACAGATTGTGACAGGTAAGGGTTTTGCAAAGATTTGTTGCACAGGTTTATGGATTTTTTTTTATTTTTTTTTTGTGGAGGGGAGCGAGAGCCCTCAGATAAATGTCCTACATGTCTGCTTTCCAAAGTTATGTGTTGGGTGTGAATATCTTTCGTGTACATTCAGGGCTGGGTTTATTTTTTTTCTCCCACTATTTCCTTTTATTAAAACTGTATATTCTACTTTATGAATGCTGCACACAACGCAATAATCTCTTGGCATTAACGGGCATCTAATCTATAGAATGCATTGTCCAGGTTTGTGAAAATAGACAAAATTCTCTAAAGAAATGCAAGGGTTTTTGTTTTCTTTTTTACAAAAACTTTATTGAATAAATTTATAGATTCTTACTGGACTGTAAGCTAGAGGAAGAACAGGTAAAAGAAATGATGCTGGCATGGGCTAAAAATTTTGGATACGGTATGAATTTGGATAAATGGCAAACTTTATGGGAGAGACACACAAAAAAATAAAATTGGCCACATCGTATAAGGAAAATCTATATAAAATGTTTTATGGGGCATGACAGGAGGCCAGATTCACTTAACGGCCGTTCGACTAACTGAAAAACTGTGGCAATTCACTTAACAACCACGGCAAGGAAAGTCGTCAAATGGGATGAAGCTCGCTTGACAAGCGTTTCACATAGCAACTTAGAAATGTAGGGGCTCCCTTGTGGCCGTAAGTCGAGGACTGCCTTGTCATTCAGGACGCTATGCTTAAGGACTGAAGGCTTGAACGTGAGAAGAAGAAAGACAAACTTGAGATCGTACAATCCGTAAATCTGTCCAGGCAGAAACGGGAAGCTGGGGTTCGTTATTCCTCAGCCATTCTTATATAAATGAATCCCTATAATTCACTGGTTGTTCTTGATAGGGTTCTAATTATCTAATTGCCCTGCCATATCCTCAAAGATTTATTGATTCCCCCGGTGATGTCACCCTCTTTCACTCGTGATGGCTCCATCCATCTTTTTCTCATCACGAGGAATCCATTAAGGAGATAGAGAATGGCTGGAAGCACAATTGTTTGTCTTCTTTTGAGAGTAGGGGCTCTCTGAGCACAATGCCCATTATACAACACAAACAACACAAGAGAGTAGGTGTGGTGAGTGTGTGTGTCCCCCAGAACATAAAGACCTATGGAGTTGGGCAAAGAGTAAACAAAAAATAAGAGGCCCTTGGTACAGAGGTGGAATTCAGCCGGTTCGAACTGGTTCTATAGAACCAGTAGTGGAAATTTTGAGTAATTTGGAGAACCGGCAAATACTTCCTCTGGCTGGCCCCGCCCCTGTCTGTTCTCTGCCTCCTGAGTCCCAGCTGATTGGCTGGGTCTTCTTTGGTTGCCCTGCACAGGAGAACGGAGCAGGAAAGCAGGTTAGTGAGGTGTGGGTGGAAGAATGGAGATTCTGCAGTAACCTTCCCTCAGGAGTGAGGAGGGAATGGAGATTTTAAAGTATCCTATTGAGAGTTTGGCAGTGATAATTCTGCACCAGAAAAATAAAACACAGGTGGCTGACGCTTCATTTAACATCTTTATAAACATAACAAGTAGATTTTACAAACCAGTTGTAGATTTCTCCAACATGTAACAAACTCAAAGAGAAACATGTTGCAAGTTCAGAGCAGAGCTCCTGTTTTCAGCAAGCAAGCAAGTTAGTTTCATCTTCAACAGACAGACTCAGAGCTTCAACCATAGCTGCAGAGTTGCAGAGCTTAACACAGAGCCACGCCTAGGTTACTTTTAGTTTCAGTTTCCAGCCTAGGCTACCTCTAGTTTCAGTTTCCAAACAGTCCTCATTGGCTGACTTGGTTGCTATGCCTATTCATTGGCTGACCTTGTTACCAAGCTCTATTCCAGTTCATGAATATACTGACCTATCCTTCCCCTGCCCCACCTACCAAGCTAGCCCCACCAACCCACACGGATAGAACCGACAGTAAAAAAAAAATTGAATCCCACCACTGGAAGGAAGGAAGAAAAAGAGGGAGGGAGGGAAAGAAAGAAGGAAGGTTTGGAGGGAGGGAGGGAGGAGAGGGAGGGAGGGAGGAAGAAAAAGAGGGAGGGAGGGAAAGAAAGAAGGAAGGTTTGGAGGGAGGGAGGGAGGAGAGGGAGGGAGGGAGGAAGAAAAAGAGGGAGGGAGAGAAAGAAGGAAGAAAGGATTGGAGGGAAGGAAGGAAGGTTGCCCTGCACAGGAGAATGGAGCTGGAAAGCAGGTTAGTAGGGTGGGGAGGGAATGGGGATTTTACACTGTCCTTCTCCTGCTGCGTGCACCAAGCCATGCCCACCAAGTCAGTGGTTGCAGTGTGACGTTGTGGGTGCTCCATCACTGGAAGGTTTTAAGAAGAGACTGGACAACCATTTGTCTGAAATGCTATAAAGTGTCCTGCTTGAGCAAGGGGTTGGACTAGAAGACCTCCAAGGTCTCTTCCAACTCTGTTTTTCTGTTAAGCAAAGCCAATGAGGAAGCCAGATTCAATTAACAACCATGTGACTCATTTAACTGTAGTGATTCACTTAACAACAGTGGCAAGGAAGGTGTGATGACCCAAAGGGGCATGGCACTAAAGCAACAAAGTCACAAAAATACGTAAAGTCCCTTTAATTCCTCTAACTTGGCCTCCAATGTCCAGTTATCATCAGCTGGAGAAAATTCTCTCCCAAGAACAGTCTTTAAAGGGAAGAAATTCAGCCTTAACCCAAAACCAAAGTAAATATAGATTATCAATAAAAACCAATACAAACCACGCTGCAGCAATTAACGAGACAGGGCAGGATAAGGAATTGCAGACTTTAAAAGATAACGAAACACACATAGTGAGTAGGGTGCCAGAACCCAGATAAGACTTGACAAGAAAAGATAATGCACCCTTTGCTTCCAGCAAGGTTCTGTGCGCAAATGCCCTTTTTAAATCCTGTTTTCCCAGCTGCAGCGGATGAAGGGAATCAGGGCCTTTTTCTCCCCCGTAAGCCACATAACTCAGGTTGCTCCCTTCTCCATTCCTCCCTGCATGCCCTAGGATGAAGAGAGGGGTGGGCCTGGGTCTTCCTCTGAATGCCCAGCCGGACTGTGCCCTTCCCCAGTTTCCTCCACAGCCACTGGAGCCATACCCCCACTTCCTATCAGCTGTTCGACACCCCCCCTTGGAATCAGACTCCAACAGGGGTGTTGTGTCCGCGAAATGATGCCAGGAGTCGGTGACTTCAAATCATGCTCTTTATTTGAAAGTTGGAACCGAACTGGCGTAAAGGAAAAAGCCCGCTGCTTTTATTCCTTTAGCCGCGGCGGCCGCGGCCAATGGCACCACTTTGAATCTCCCGCGATTCGAATGGACCAATCGCGGGAGATTCTCAGCGAGCCAATTGGCGCGGCTCGCCTGACCAATCAGAGAGCCCTGCGCTTTGGCCAATCAAAGCGCGGGGATCTCAAGAATGCTAATTAAGGAGAGAACACCCCTCCCCTCTTGGTTCAGTCCTTATGTCGCGTTGTCACGTAGGTAGGCGGGGCTCCGTCTGAGCCTACTGGACCTGCGCAGCTCAGTCGTAGGTTGGATCCCGGCCGGTTTGGTCGGGATCTCCGCTGCTCCTGTTGCCGTCGTGGGAACCGGCTGGTCGGTCGGGCCGGTCCGCTCTCTGTAGCTCCCTCCTGGGCCTCCCGGGTTGGTTGAGCTGTGGGTTTCGCCGCTCCCGCTCGGTCTTTCTGGGTCGGTCGAGCTGGCCTGGCTGTCTCTTCCTGGCGAGGGGTCATGATGGCTGCTTTCCGGTAAGTACGGCTGGTTTATTCTTCTTTGGTTTTGGTCCCCTGGGTATTCCCTCCCCCCTTGGTTTGTGTTGTGGGGGTTGGTTTCGCCTGTTTGTGCGTCGGCAGTCTCTTGGTTGGTAGTCCTCGACCTTAGTTGGTCGATGTGGCGTTTCCACGCTCGTCCGTCTGCTGTTTGTAGCCGGTACGAGTGTGGGCCTGTTATTTGTGTGATGACGGCTGGTATCCATAGTGGGTCTCCCGTTAGGTTTCTTGCGTATACGGGGTCGCCGGGTGCGAAGGTTCGGTGTTTGCTGTTTGAGTCTGGGGGCTTCTCCGGGTTATACGTGGGGTGTAACCTGTCGAGTGGGGACCTTAATTTCCTCCCCATTAATAGTTCGGCTGGGCTCTTATTCGTTGTGGTATTTGGGGTTATGTGTTGGGTGAAGAGTAGTTTGTTTATTTTCTCCTGGATCTCCCCGTGGTCTATTTTCCGGATGGTCTTCTTAGTGAATTGGACCATCCGTTCCGCCCTACCGTTCGCCGCCGGGTGCGCCGGTGCTGTCAGCGCGTGGTGGATGCCCCTTTCCGCTAGGAATTTTTCGAATTCCAGCGAGGTGAATTGGGGCCCGTTGTCGGAGACGACGATGTCTGGGAGGCCGTGTGTTGCAAAGAGTTTGCAGAGTTCCTTGATCACGGCCTCCGTGGTTGTCGTCTTCATGTTGCTTACCTCCAGCCAGTTGGAGTAAGCGTCAACTGTTATGAGGAAGGTGTGTCCTTTTGTGGGCCCGGCGAAATCTATATGGATCCTAGACCAAGGTCCCCTTGGGGTTTCCCACTCTAGGACGGGTGCTGTGGGTGGGCTTGGCCTAGTTTCCTGGCTTCGTTGGCACCTTGCTACCCAGGCCTCAATTTGTTTGTCCATCCCTGGCCACCAAGCGTAACTTCTGGCCAGGGCTTTAGTCCTAACGATGCCAGGGTGCCCCTCGTGTAGCAGTTCCAGAACCTTCCCTTGTAGCTTTTCAGGAATGACCACCCTATCCCCCCATAGTATGCACCCTTTTAATAACGAGAGTTCCATTTGGCGGTTTCGGAATGTTTTGACGGACTCGTCGTTGTCCCTTTCCGGCCACCCTTTCTCTACCCAATGCAACACCCGCGCCAGAGGTTTGTGTTTATTAGTCTTTCGGGCAATGTCTGACGCGGTTATGGGCAGGTTGGGTAGAGTCTCTATGCTGAGGGTGGTCGTCATGGGTGCTGGGTCTCGGCCGACCTTGCAGGGTTGTTGTTCCCACTGCGATCCCCAGCGTTCGGTCTGCGCATGCAGTCGGCGGATGTTCGGGTTGCTTTAGTGGCTGCGGCTGCGGTGAGGGTATCTGCTAGGCTGATGTTGCCCTTGGCCATCAGCCGGCTCTGGAGGACGGGGTCCCACAAACCGAGCACGATTCGGTCTCGCATGGCGTCATTCAGGTTGTCGAATTCGCAGAGCCCCCCTAGGCGCCGCAGCTCGGCGACGAAGTCGCTGAAGCTCTCACCCGACCGTTGGTCCCGACGGTAGAATTCGTTGCGTCAGATCAGGATGGGTACCTCTGGAGCGTAGTGCCGCCGAAGTATTGGCTTGAGGACGTCCCAGTCCATCGCGGTCGCATCGGCGGGTTTGGCCAGCGCCTTGGCCATCTTGAAGACCTCGGTCCCGCAGTGGGTGAGGAAGACGGCGCGCTTCATAGGGCCGGTGCGGTCATTCAGGTCGCTGCACTCGAGGAACATGCGGAATCGGTCAGAGTACGATTCCCAGTCCTCGGTGGCGGGGTTGAAGGGTGCGGGGGGTGCGATTTTCGCCATCGTGGTGTTTCGTCTGGCTTCCGTCGGACACGTGGTTCGGTTCAGGGTCTGGATCCCACCTTCGTTGCCAGTGTTGTGTCCGCAAAATGATACCAGGAGTCGGTGACTTCAAATCATGCTCTTTATTTGAAAGTTGGAACCGAACTGGCGTAAAGGAAAAAGCCCGCGGCTTTTATTCTTTTAGCTGCGGCGGCCGCGGCCAATGGCACCGCTTTGAATCTCCCGCGATTCGAATGGACCAATCGCGGGAGATTCTCAGCGAGCCAATCGGTGCGGCTCGCCTGACCAATCAGAGAGCCCCGCGCTTTGGCCAATCAAAGCGCGGGGATCTCAAGAATGCTAATTAAGGACAGAACAAGGGGCATGACAGGAGGTTGTAAAATGGGGCAAAACTCACTCAACCAAGGTCTCGCTTAGCAACAGAAAGGTTGCCCTCAATTGTAAGCCGAAGACTACCAATCGTCATTCTTGGTAAGGAAACACTTTGCATTGAACTGTGAGTTAGCTGTGCAACCCACAGTGCACAATGACATTTGAGCAAAGTTTTCCACCCAGTTGTGGGTGCCTTAACAGGGCTAGTTTAATCATCTAAGTAGAAGCACTTCAAGTGTCCTTTGGAGCATTGCAGAGCTAAGAGTCTTAAACTGTAAATGCTTCTATCAGCTCTGACAGGCTGGGAACAAGGAACATAAATCAGGAATTCCAACTTTGTGAAAGGCAGAAATAAAATAAACTGTTTGCACCTCACCGCCACCTGTGTTTTTACTGTCCATGGACATGGTCTGATCATAGACAAAATAATCCCCCCCTGTTTGCTCCCATGAGGGGTGCTGCAAAGCTGCCATGCCACCTTGCTGCTTAAAAGACCCAAAGGAGGAGGTGTGATGAACCTCAAGTTCTTGCAGGTGGAAAATTGGGTTAGTTGATGGCTCCAGGAAGTCTTAGAACATAGAATAACGTTGGAAGGGACCTTGGAGGTCTTCTTGTCCAACGCCCTGTTGAGGCAGAAGACTTTTCTTCAAAACCTCCAGTGAAGGAGCATCCGTAACTTCTGAAGGCAATCTGCTCCTTTGGTTGATTGTTCTCATCATTAGGAAAGTTCTCCTTAATTTTAGGTAGCTTCTCTCCTTGATTAGTGTCCATCAGTTGCTTCCTGTCTTGCCTTCAAGGTGCTGTGGAGAATAGGTTGACCCCCCTCCTCTTTGTAGGAGCCTGTCATGCCCCTGTTAGAATCTGACTCAGAGGGAGAGGAAAAACAGCTGATAGAGAGTGGGAGGTGACTCCGGAGGTTGTGGAGGAAACTAGAGGAGAGCACAGGCCAGTTGGACATTCAGAGGAAGACCCAGGCCCATCCCCGCTTCATCCTAGGGCACACAGGGAGGAGCGGATAAGGGAGAAATGTGAATGGTGTGGTCTATGGGGGAGGAAAGGGCCTTGATCCCCTTCATGAGCTGCAGCTGGGAGGAGTGTTTAAAAGGACAAACTGCACATGGCCCAGTGCTGGAAGCAAAGAATGGAAATAATTTTAGTCTATCAGTCATTATCTGAGTTCTGGCGTCCTTCCCAGTGTGGGTATTTCGATATCTGTGGACGTCTTCAAGCCCTTAGCCTGCCTTGTCTCATTAATTGCTTCAGTGTGGTTTGTGTTGTTTTTATCTATTTATAATTTATATGTATTTGGAGTTTGAATGGCATTTCTTCCTTTTCGCAACTGTTTGTGGGGGAGTTTTTTTTTTTCTCCAGTCAATGATATTTGGACCTTTGAAGCCAAGTTGAAGGAATTAAAGGGACTTCACCTGTTTTTGTGACTTTGTTGTTTTTGTATCCCACCCTGGGTCATTACAGAGCCCCTCAAACACTCTCCTGATGGCAGGAGAGTGACAAAGGGCTGACTGGGGTGTGAATCATCCCTGAGGATTTTCCTCACTCTTCTAAGGCAGCGAGCCCTAGAGAGGTCACCTAGTGGTGTCAGGGAGCACAATGTTTTGTGCTGTGCTTACCACCCTTTGTAGTGTCTTTCTATCCACGGCTGTCAAGCCAGCATATCACACCGTCATGCAATATGAGAGGACGCTTTCTTTCGTGGACCGGTAAAAGGAGGCCATCCGTCGTTGTTCCTCTTTATTCTTTTGCAAGACCCTGAGGAAATGGAGTCTCTGTTGGGCCTTTCTGGCCACCTGGGTTGGGTTGGTTTTCCAGGTAAGATCTTCACTGAGGTAAACTCCCAGGAATTTAAAGGAGGAAACTCTCTCCACACAGTCCCCCTCAATGTAAAATGGGGCGGGTTCCTCTCTCTTCTTCCAGAACTCATCTCCTTTGTCTTGCTGATGCTCAGGTGTACCATGGACTTCCCAGGACTACGAACTAATTTTGGGGTTCACGTGATCTGATTTTGCGTGCATGACACCTGGCAAAACCCGCTGTCTAAAATAAATTTGGAAGCAAACCTTAGTTTTAAGACACTGAATAATCCAAATAAATGGGGATTACAAAAAGAAAAAGAAAAAAAAAACAAATCCAAATATTTCATAAAATGATTTAAATTAAAAATTATTTTCAAGTGGAAAAAAAAAATCCAAGAAAAGTCTAAGCTACCTTTGGGACTGACATCAAGTGGCTTGTCTGATTAGTTTTTGTCCCCAGGGGTTATTGCTTTTTAAAAAAATGTCCTATATATATATATATGTTTTCTTAAGTTTTCGCGGGTACTTACATGTCTGGCATTCAGCTTTGTTCGGGTATTTTCCCACGTCTCATAGTAGTGGTGCTTTTAAAGTTGTAGCAACGTTTCAGCAGAATCTCATCTGCCATCATCAGGCTTCTGTATTGTGTTCGTCTGTGAGTCAGACTTTTACAGTGGTTTCAGATTTAAATTTGGGGCAGCCTATTGCTGTGTCAGAATGGTTTTTTCTTCCTCCTGATTGGTTGAGAGTCTTGGTCTGTGTTTATTGGTCTTGGAGTTTGCTGTGTTCTGCTACTAATATCTTCTGTCTGTTTTTTTGGCTCTTTTTGTATCTTGATTGGCTGGTAACATTGTGTTACTTTATTGGAGGCCTTTAGTGCAGCTTGGCTTCGGGTAAATGGACGGCTATCATTAGTTAGGAAGCTGGGTTTCATCTGGGTGCCTGGTTGGGGTGTGTTTGAGATGGAGGTATCAGGGGGGATCTGTTTGTGCCCAGGTGTTTATCTGGCTTGTGGTGTGGAGATTTTTTTGTTTGTGAGTGCAGGCTTCCAAATGATTGACAGCCTGGTGGAATCATCTCTTCTGTTCATGCTTTCTGGTCTTTTTTTCAATCTCTATGGCTTCTCTGATGATTCTGTGGCTGGGATTTTCTATAGTGGCTAGGGTTTGGGTGCCATTGAAGTTGATGCTATGGGACACGGTGGCTCAGTGGCTAAGATGCTGAGCTTGTCGATCAGAAAGTTGGGCAGTTCGGCGGTTCGAATCCCTAGTGCCGCATAATAGAGCGGGCTCCCATTCCTTGTCCCAGCTTCTGCCAACCTAGCAGTTCGAAAGCAGACGAAAATGCAAGTAGAAAAATAGGGACCACCTTGGGTGGGAAGGTAACAGCATTCCGTGCACCTTCAAAGATGTTTAGTCATGCCAGCCACATGACCACAGAGATGTCTTCGGACAGTGCTGGCTCTTCGGCTTTGTAATGGAGATGAGCACTGTCCCCTCGTTGGGCAGCCGTATAAATTTTCTTAATAAGTAAATAAATCCAATCCCATTCTTTATCCTTGGAGAACATGTGCTATGTTCCTTATCTCAACAATGTTCCACATCTGTTCTCAAAAAAGAGAGACTTGAATATATATTCCAGCCTTCGTAATCAGCAAGTATCTGATACCCTTGTAACAAATGAAGCAATTGGCCCCAAATTTGTCAGTCGTACAAAGGATGGGAGTCTTTTATTTTATTTTATTTTTCTTTTGCTTCTTATTCTCACTCGAGCAATATCATTTCAGCTCTTGTTTTCATTTGCATACATTATCCTTAGAACAAAAGGAAGCTCTCCAAAATGAGGGGTTTTCTCCCCCCACACTTGGCTTGTCATCTGTTGATAATTGGCCATGGTTTTTTTCTCTTGTCTTAGGGTACGGATCGACTGTGTAGAACTGATTAAAGGAGATTAACTCGGAATACTTTGGGATTGCCATTATAAAATAGGAGGGCTGGGGGGCGGGAAAATTGCTGAGCTTTCCACTTTTTGCCCAAGTTATTGTTTGTGATCAACTTTCAGAAAATGCAGAAAATAAATATTTGAGCCTAAACTTCATTCCACATTGCAAACAACAGAAAATGTTTCCTTTTTCGTCAAAAATGAGTTCTTAAAATTATTGAGGCTCTGATAAAAATTAGAGAGCCAGTTCAGCACATCATAAATACCTTTAAAAAAAAAAAAAAAACCTCAGCTTTCTTTCCAGGTCAGCTTGTTCTGTGTCAAAAGGACATAGGGTTTCAGAAAAATATGTTTTTTTCCTCCCTTAATATCTGCATTCACCATTTGTTCATGTTCCCCCAAAGGGACTGGAACCTTGTTTTTTTGTAAGGTTGTCAAAGAATTTCAGATGAAAATACCCAGATTTTGATAATTTGGGACAGAATTTGACAATTTGGCAAGATTGGCTTGGCAATTGGCTCATATTTGTGAACCACGTGAAATTTTTGGCTCAATCTTGGTCATAAATTGAGGTTTACCTTTATTTAAAAGAACCCATTGTATACTTTTAGTTATATACTGCAGAAAAGCTATGCAGATACTTTTGTATATAGTTTAGGCAGCAAAGCTTGCAGCTGTAATGCAAGCACTAAGCTGCAGTGTTTAATCTTTTATCATCAATCACTTTTATTTTCGTATGTTGTTCCTCGTTTATCATTTTAAGGGAATATTGGAATATTGAAAAGTATTCCTATGAGTGGAAATTGAGCTGAAGATGTAGATTCTAGACTTTATAATAGTAATAACATGAGAGAAGATTTGCTGATTCCTGAATTGCTAGCCCAAGTCAGGCATTTTCCATTGTTTACGAGTGAGGGAAATCGTGAAATGTGACAATAATGTTCACAGTTCAATGGTTTCTGCATTTTGAGGGAAGAGATGGCTCGCTGTCATTTTTCCAATATATTTTTTTAAAGAATTTCAGATAAGGAAGCATTTCTGTTTATGTTTTTCATTACATAGTTAATTTTCTTCATGCTATCTAACTTTATGATCCTTTGGAGAAAAATGAGATTACTGGTTGATTTTGCATTGTTTTTGAATTGACTCGCCTTTCTGCGTTCGGTTCGTCCTATCTCGTGAAAGTGTTGCAAGCCCTTCAATAAAAATGTAGGCTTACTTTCAAGATTCAGGTGTGTTTGATCATAATTAAAATGAGAAAGAAATTGTATTGTATTGTTGGACCTTTTGAATGCAAATGGAGAGCCAACGAAATCTGTAGATAGAGCTAGTGATTGTCTCTCCATCTTCCAGCTGTTCCTTACAGGGAAAAAAAAAAGTACCGTAACTGGTTTATTTTTATTTTTTTAAAAATGCTTTTGTTGGAATGAAAGAATCCTTAGCATCTAAATTTTCACCAGAAATCAGGAGCAAATTTACTTCATTTAGGGGACAAGTGGAAAGTCCACCTCTTATTTTTATGCATGTTCAAACCTTCAAGGTAAAAAAGGCTCAAGAAAAGGCTTCTCAAAGATTTCAGGAAGGGTAATATTGGAAGAAATATCCATCTGGTTCAGTTCCAAGTGGGAGGAAGGCACTGGAGACAAAATGGAGGCTGATCGGAAAGATGGTTTAATGATGAAGCAGAACCACATGGATTCTGTGCAACTGATCACATGGCGTTGAGTGTGTGTGTGTGGGGGGGTATTTATACCTTTGCTTGGGCTTTGAACTTGAGCTTCCTGTTGCTGTGCAAGAACATGTCTTCTATTGGCTGTTGTCAGACTCCCATGGGGCCATGTAGGGGTTATGTAGGGGTCATAATTGGCTCTATAGGTTGTCTGAGCCAAGCTTGGTTGAAGTTTGGACTGCAATGCAATGTCCTTAGGAGATTGAGCTCTGTGTCTTGGTGGGTTAATCCTATTATGTCTTGGAGGGTCATGTCTTAATTCCTGAAAGTCTTTTGTTTTGTAGATAGGCTGGCCTACTCTCTTTTAATGGGCACAAAATATCTGCTGGCGGCAGGGAGCTGGGACACTGAGTTTCTGTCTCCCTTAAGATTTTTTTTGTTCCCCTTTTAGGGGAAATATTTTATCCTGCCTTTTTAAAATAGTCCTCAAAATATTTCACTCTTTTGGAAGGGCGGTGGTGGTAGTTGTTTGTTGTATTAGTCCTAAAAGTGTTTTCCCCCACCCAAAAAAGCAACAGGACTTTCTTGCTTTTTTTCCCCCCCCTTTTGAAAACATTTTGCTTCTCCCTCAAAACTCTTCTTCCGAAGTTCTGAACTGAAGAAGCTTCTTCGATGAGAAGCAAAACATTTTCCAAAGGAAAAAAACATCAAGGACGTCCAGTTGCCTTTGGGGGAAAAAATAAGACTCTTAGGGAAACCGTGACCTTGATGACTGAGAATCTCCATAAACATCTTGTGATGACACAGAATGGGGTAAAAAAGCAACAAATTCACAAAAACCAGTGAAGTCCCTTTAATTCCTTCAACTTGGCCTCCAAGGTCCAATTATCATTTGACTGGAGAAAAAACTCCCCCAACAGTTGCGAAAAGGAAGAAATGCCGTTCAAACTCCAAATACATATAAATTATAAATAGAAAATAATAACACAAAACCACACTGAAGCAATTAATGAGACCAGCAGGATAAGGGCTTGAAGACGGCAACAGATATCGAAATACACACATGCCAGAACTCAGATAAGAATGGAAAGACTAGAATTATTTCACGCTTTGCTTCCAGCACTGGGCAGGCGTACTTTGTCCTTTTAAACAGTCCTCCCAGCTGAAGCTCATGAAGGAGATCAGGGCCCTTTCCTCCCCCATAGACCACGCCATTCATGTTTCTCCCTTAACCTCTCCTTCCTCCGTGCCCTAGGATGAAGAGGGGATGGGCCTGGGTCTTCCTCTGAATGTCCAGCCAGCCTGTGCCCTTCCCCAGTTTCCTCCACAACCTCTGGAGTCATACTCCCACTCCCTGTCATCTGTTCCTCCTCTCTCTCGGAGTCAGATTCTAACAGGGGCATGACACATCTATTGTATTAGAGCATTGTGGCAGAAT
Source organism: Hydrophis major (assembly GCA_033807585.1). Taxonomy (NCBI): domain Eukaryota; kingdom Metazoa; phylum Chordata; class Lepidosauria; order Squamata; family Elapidae; genus Hydrophis; species Hydrophis major. The sequence continues at coordinate 4,858,927 of CM066332.1, forward strand.
TGTGAAAACTCAGCAAGTCCACTAGCTGTGCGATGAAGACCAGATGCATCATCCTGGTTCTAGCCTCAGGTGAGCCAGCTCTAGATTTGAGGTGGACTTTCCATCTTGGACTGTTGGAATACCTGGAAGAAGGAGAAGGGAGGGATGGAGGGAAGAAGGAAGGGAGGAAAGAAGGAAGGTCATGTAATTTCTATTTGGGACCTATCTAGCCAGCTTCCAACAAGTAAAGTCAAGGGGGGGGAGCCTGATTCACTTAATGACCTCATGACTTGCTTAACAACTGCAGTAGTTCGCTTAACAAGAGTGGCAAATTTTTTTTGCAAAATCGATCACAAGTCACTAAAGCAACTGCCTTGCTTAGTGACAGAAATTCAGGTCCCAATTGTGCCAAAACACTTTTTTCATAGAATTGTATACTCTGTGTTGCTTTTTGAATGTTTTTTTTTTTAATTTTAGGTTTTATTCTGCTGCTTTGAAGCCACATTTGATTTTATATTTATTATTTATTTCCAACACATCTCCCTCACTCCATGGAAAACCAACCCCTAGTTGCTCAGAACTGTAATTAAACACACACAACTAAATAATTTTACACCCATTTCCTTTTCTTTTAATACTAATGAAATGCTGGAATAATTGTGGAAATACCACTCAGTTTTATCAATGGTGGGAAGGGTTTTTTTTTTTTTTTTTTTGAAGCTCGTAGCTCAAAATTACCATCATGACATAATTGGATGCAATCTTTTATTATTATAAAAGAACTGTGTCGCGAAAAGAGAGAACGCTGTTCTTAATTGCTTGTAAAATTAATACTTTATTGAAATTGCTAGGAAAGTGAGTCATGTTTAAAGCTTCAGAACCACTAATAATACATAGTAATAATGGCCTTTTGGATTTGGAGATATAATGCCTTGTAACGCTAGCCTGCTAGGAAGACAAATGTGAGGCCTGTCAAAAAAAAATATGAAAGAAGAGAGGAAGATTCTAGTGTGATAATCCAGGTTGGGATACAACACAAACACAGTCACAGAAAACAGGTGAAGCCCCTTTTATTCCTTCACTTTGCTTCCAAGCTCTGAATATTCTTGACAGAAGATGAAAAACTCCCACACAAACAGTTACAAGAAGAAGGGAAAAAGCAACATAAATCAGGTAAGAAAAGGGCTGGAGGACTTCCACAGATAACACACATTGGGAAGGATGCCAAACTCAGGAACCATAAACTCGAGATATTTCCATGCTTTGTTTCCAGCACTGGCCCATACACATGACCGTCCTTTTAACCAGTTCTCACAGCTGCAGCTCATGAAGAGGATCAAGGCCCTCTCCTCCTGAGTAGACCATGTCTCTCCCTTATCCTCTCCTCCCTGTGTGCCCTAGGATGGAGAGGGGATGGGCCTGGGTCCTCCTCTGACTGCCCAGCTGGCCTCTCAGCCTCCTCCGTAACCTCCTCCGTAACCTCCGGAGCCACACTTCCACTCCCTGTCGGCTGTTCCTCCTCTTCCTCAGAGTCAGACTCCAACAGGGGCATGACATTTAGCTTCGTTTCTACAAAAACACCTATGAAATTAAAGTATTGTTTGCATATAAGCAGCTCATCTGAACTTAACTCTTGCCAACTAAAATGTATTTTTCAACTCAAAAATCTCAATGGTGTTCCTTAAAATATGCAGTTCGGTTAGAAAATGAAAAGATTTTCTGTCTGGGAGGAATGAATAATGAAATTGTTCTCCATTGGAACGTCAAAACTGCTGCATTTTAAGGAGGTGATTACTTTTTGCTGCCGTACCATTTATTTTAAATTCCATCGAAGATCCCTAAAATGTATTGTGAACAAGTAATCGGTCTCTTTTGGAGATATTTATCAGGTTTTCGGTTTCTGTGCGAAGAAAGAGTGGTTTAAAGAAAAAGAAAAAGTGTGTGAAGAGTGTATTGTATATACAGCATGTGGTTAGGCCAAGTGTGTTAAGATAGAGAAATACAAAACTTTTAGGAGTCCTCCTTTATCTGCTTTTTAAAGAAGCTGCTTTGGGGTTCATCTTTTCTTCAATTTTCCCAAGTGTCCAGACACAAACTGACCAATGTCATATACATAAATACAGTCAGGGGGTAGGCTTCAAATTTTTTTTAGCAATCTGCCCTAATGATTGACTGGATGGTCATGTGACTTGGTGGGTGTGGCCAAATCAACGCCGCTTCTTTGCTGTAATTACCTAAAGAAAAGGATATATATCAAAAAGTTGTTCATTATTTTGTCGTCTTTTATTTAATACTTAAATAAAAGACTGAGTGAAACCAGACTTACTAGCAGTGACTGTGAGGGGGATCTTGTAGTCTTAGTGGAGTTTCTGGTGAGTTATGTGATTCTTATTATTTGGGAATTAATCTCCTTGAAGGCTAATGATAGGTTATCTGATTTTCTCAATGGCTCTCCCTCGCAAGCGCGGAGTGGATTGTTTATCTAGCTTGCCACACTTTTATGAGGTGTGAAATGCTCTTGTCTGAAGGCCCAGAAGTTCAATGAAGCCTATTAAGAGCTTTCCCTGGCTGCTTGCCTTTCTGGGGTTATTGGGGGGCTCTCTGAGCCTCGCAGAGTCTCAGCTAGGGGCTCCCCTGCAAGCCCCCAGCAGCCCACCTCTGAATATAGTACGGTGAGACATGTGCAGTTCTGTACAGTGGGAAAACAAAACAGCCCCTTCTCAAATGCATGGCATAACACAGGAGAGTAAACCCATCAGAGTATGTTTCAGCAGTCCATCTGCATCTGAAAGACAAGGGTCACTCTTCTGAAGACAGCACAGTCCATATTCTGGACAGGGAAGACCTCTGGTTTGAAAGAAGGGTCAATGAGACCATCTGTGTCAAAACTGAACAGCCCTCTCTCAACCAAAAACAAGAAAGTCCAATTGTCTTTTGAAAAAGCACCTTGGGCGTCCTTTCCATTCAAGAGCACTCACCTTGTGTGTGAATTGAAGAAGCTTAATGCTTGAGGCCTGGAGTTGATCCTGCCCAAGCTTTTAATCCTGGATAGTGACAGTGTAACTTTATGGGAGCATCTGGCTGCTTTCTTCAAATTCTGTTCATCTTTAGTTGGTCATCGGTAAAGGAAGAACAATCTGTTGATCTGGTGTAGTTTGTTTTGTAGGATAAGATATTCCACTCCAACAGTCCCAAAGTTTTTTTTTTTCAAGAGGCAACTGGTTTTTCTTTTTCCTTGAAGATGTTTCACTTCTCATCCAGGAAGCTTCTTCAGTTCTGACTGAAGGGTGGAGAATGGAAGGATTTATATTCCGAGCAGTCATCTGGTTATTAGCACTTTCTCTGAGAATTACTGAAGCTATTTGGATAGATAAAAAAGATAAACCTCCAAGTGAATCTCAGAGGAAGTCCTAATGGCCAAATGAAATCCTTCCATCCTCCTCCACCTTTCAGTTGGAACTGAAGAAGCTTCTGGGATGGGAAGCAAAACGTCTTCAAGCAAAAAACAAAGTCCAATTGTCTTTTGAAAAAGCGTATTTGGGACAACTGTAAATCTCTATAGACATTTCCACCCTGAAACTCAATAACAGATAACAGATAATCAGAGTTGGAAGGGACTTTATAGGTCATCTAGTCCAATCCCTCACCCAAGCGGGAGACCGCACACCATTTCTGACAGAGGGCAGTCCAATCTCTTGTTGAAACTTTTTCAACCAATCTCCACAGATGGTCATCTTTAGAAAGCTAGTTATCTTTTGGGGGGATTTCGTTACAGCTGGTGGTAGAGTTGCAACCGAGTATTCTTACTCATAGGAAAAGAAAAGAATTCAGAATCACTGGATAGAGAAAATCATAATAAGAGACCGTGAAATCCATGATTAAAATGAACAGCAGATGGCATCAGTATTTTCCCAGGCTGAATTCTGCCTCAAGCTAATGTGAGCTTTGCAGTAAAGTTTTGACAAAATATAGAAATCAAATAAATGTATCTGTGAGCTGCTCTGTCATGCCCCTGTTGGAGACTGACTCCGAGGGAGAGGAGGAACAGCCGACAGGGAGTGGGAGGTTGTGGAGGAGGCTGGGGAAGGGCAGAAGCCGGTTGAGCGGTCAGAGGAGGATCCAGGCCCATCCCCTCTTCACCCTAGGGCACACAGGGAGCAGAGGATAAGGGAGAGACATGGTCTACTTGGGAGGAGAGGGCCTTGATCTTCTTCATGGGCTGCAGCTGTGACAACTGGATAAGAGAACAGACATGCATACAGGTGAGTGCTGGAAACAAAGCATGGAAATATCTCTAGTTTATTGTTCCTCTCTGAGTTTGGCGTCTTCCCAGTGTGTGTTACCTGTAGGACATCCTCCAGCCTTTATCTTACCTGGTTTGTGTTGCTTTTTTTCCCTTCTTCTTGTAACTGTTTGTGTGGGTTTTTTTCATCTTCCGACAAGAATATTCAGAGCTTGGAAGCAAAGTGAAGGAATAAAAGGGGCTTCAACAGGTTTTCTGTGACTGTGTTTGTTTTGTATCCCACCCTGGGGCATCACATGCTCTATGTGACGAATGACTTGAGACCCACATCAAATTTTTAAACAAACATGCCCATCTGTGAACAGTATAAATTACACTTAATCTCAGCTCAGCATTTGCTAAAATTAGAGATTTTTCTTTCTTTCTTTCTTTCTTTTTTTTTCTTTTCTCATTTCTTTTTGTGGAGGGTCATATAACAGAGGTGAACTGCTGGCACCAATCAGTCAAAACTTTAGCACTTTGGAATGAATATCTTCCAAAGTTAGAACAATGAATCAGGGGAACAGCTTGCCTCCATAAGTTGTGAATGCTCCAACACTGGGAGTTTTTTAAAAAGATGTTGGATAACCGTTTGTCTGTAAGTGTTGCAGAGTTTCCTGCCTAGGCAGGGGATTGGACTAGAAGACCTCCAAGGACCCCCTTCCAACTCTGCTATTCTATTTTAGGCTTTAAATCTATGCTTAGAAATTATCCCAGTGAAATCAATAGGATCAAAAAGAAAGAAAGAAAGAAAAAAGCGTGTTCAATATGTTTTGAGCCATTTTTTTATTTATGTGGCTTGACTCACCAGCTGCTTTTCAGTGAGGAAAAAGAACACAGTGTAAAGAACGTTATGAAAAGTAGATGAGTTGTGTTGAGAGAAAGGACACAGATGTAAATTTAAATCTTTGCCAAGTCACTAATCCTTTGAAGTTTCTTTGGGCTGTGGAGGGGATTGTGTTTTTGCATGGACAGCGAGGTTTAATGCCCTGCAGTAAGTATTATAAATGTTTGTTTAAAAAATTGATTCATCTCCAGTGAAATCTCTTTAGCTATAGAGGGTGTACAGGGCTTAGGGAATGGCTTTGAAAGATCAGAGGAAGCAATAAAGGAGAATATTAGTAGCTCAGGATTGAAATGGTATTCTCTGAGCTTGGTGGTTTCTTGCAGACGTTTCATGACCCAACTAGGTGACAACATCAATGCTAGATGGGAGCGGCGTTTGCAAAGAGGAGGAGGAGGAGAAGAAGGAGGAGGAGGAGGAGGACTGTGAGGTCCTTGGTGCTCTCTGAGTTTGCTGGTTTCCTTTTAGACACTTCATTACCCAACTAGGTAACATAATCAATACTAGAAGGAGTGGGTTTGCAGAGAGGAGGAGGAGGAGGCAATGAGGTCCTTGATTCTTTCTGAGCTTGGTGTTTTTTCTCGCAGATGTTTCATGGCCCAACTAGGTAACATCATCAGTGCTAGGAGGAAGAATTGCTACCAAAGCACAGACAGTCCTGCCTTGAGGCCAGTCTAAAGAAACTTATTTGACTGCGTTGATGATGTTATCTAGTTGGGTAATGAGATGTCTGCAAGAAAGTGCAGTGAGAACAGTGAGAACAATCAACCCATGGAACAAAAGTTGCCCTCGGAAGTTGTGGGAGTGCCATCAGTTGAGACCTTCAAGAAGAGATTGGACTGCCATTCATCAGAAATGGTGTAGGGTCTCCCGCTTGGGTGGGGGGTTGGACTAGATGACCTACAAGGTCCCTTCCAACTCTGATTATCTGTGTCTGTATCTGTAAAGCAACCAAGCATAGAGAGCACCAAGGACCCCAACAAACATCATGTGTTCCTACTTTGAATCTTTAACTTCATTTCCTTGCCATCCCAAGGAAAAGCAATCAAATCAAGAAAGCGAAGAGCTTCCAACAAATATTTGGTGCAGATGGAAGAAGTTGAAATTACTAATACATCAAAGGCCTATCTGTCTACTTTCAGGTCATTAAAGTAAAAGCTTTAATGCTTGGGTGCATATGGTATTAATTTATTTTCCAAAATATATGGGATTTTATGAGCCAGTGCATTATAGATCTGTATCAAGAATTAAAGCAGAATAATTTGTGGTTTTCCTACAGCTAAGTAGTTTCCGTTATGGCTCGATGACAAGATAAAAAGTCTGTTTTTCTTCCTTATTCTAGCTTAGTTCCAATTCCTAAGCTGCCAAAATGCAAAATTTACATATTATCATTAAATATTGCTCCACTGATATCCAGTAACGGTACAACAAATTGGTGGGAACAGCCCAGCAACACACAATTGCCTATGAATAACTGATGATATAAAATAACATTTGTCTTTCACAAACTGCTTTTCACAAAATAATTTATTGTGCCTCAAGAAAGGAAATAACTTTTTTTCTTCAACTTCCATTACCCCCCACCTCACAAGAGTTATAATGTTAGCTTCTCATTCTTTCCACAACAAAATGCTATAATTTCCAGTGTCGCAGAGCAGACATCTGCTTCATCTTTGTATATGTGTAATCTCGGTGCTGAAGAGAGAGAGTAAAGGGGTATAATAAAAATTGGCTGTGCTTTTTGTTTGATGAAATAAAAAGCAAAGTGAAACAAAAAAAAAAAATCTAAAGTACAAATCCTTGGGCTCAATATTCCAGTTAGAATTCTCTGTATCAAAATAAAATCAGAATAGAGCTGGAAGGGACCTTGGAGGTCTTCTAGTCCAGCCCCCCTGCTCAAGCAGGAGACCCTACACCATTCCAGACAAGTGGCTGACAGTCTCTTCTTAAAAAGCCTCCAGTGACGGAGCCCTCACAACTTCTGGTGGCAAGTTGTTCCACTGGTTAATTGTCCTCACTGTTAGGATGTTTCTCCAGGTTGCTTCTCTCCTTGATTAGTTTCCATTCATTGTTTCTTGTCCTGCCTTCTGGAGAATAAGTTGTACAGAATAACAGAGTTGGAAAGGACCTGGTAGGTCATCTAGTCCAACCCCCCACCCAAACAGGAGACCCTACACCATTTCTGACAGATGGCAGCCCAGTCTCTTCTTGAAAGCTTCCAGGGATGAAGCTCCCACAACTTTTGAAGGCAACTTCTGTTCCGTGAGTTTATTGTTCTCCCTGTCAGAAAGTTCCTCCTTATTTCAAGGTTGAATCTCTCCTTGATCAGCTTCCATCCATTATTCCTTGTCTGGCCTTCGGGGACTTTAGAAAACAGCTTGACCCCTTCCTCCTCTCTGGGGCAGCCCCTCAAATATTGGAAGACTGCTCTCCTGTCTCCCCTGGTCCTTTTCTTCACGAGACCAGCCACACCCAGTTCCTGCAACCATTTGACCTCCTAAAGCTATGCTTTGGAAAGCATTATGAATCAGGATCACACAGAAATTCCACTTTCTACCTACACAGGAAGAATAGAATAGAATAGAATAGAATAGAATAGAATAGAATAGAATAGAATAGAATAGAATAGAATAGAATTCTTTATTGGCCAAGTGTGATTGGACACACAAGGAATTTGTCTTTGGTACAAATGCTCTTGGTGTACTTAAAAGAAAACATATATTCATCAAGAGTCAAGAATCCGGTAGTCTCTGTGGTTAAACGGGGAGAAGATTAAAAGACAATGTTATTTGAAAATTCTAGTCTGGTTATCAACTATTGAAGAATTTTCGTATCCTATAATGTACAAAAAGGAACAAACAGTTAGATATGGTGAAATATTGAATGAAAAGGGTGAATTTAAATCTATGCAAAAACTAGAGGAACAAGATATAAAGATGTGCAAATACATTCAAGGTATGATAAAGATTCTAAAACAAAAGGTTTCTATGATAAACTGGCTGACTTAGATAAGATTTTGACAGGTACTGATGAAAAAGTAATTAAAAAACTATATAGTTATTTGTTGGAAATTAAATTAGAGGAAGAACAAGTTAAAGAAACTATAATTGCTTGGGGGAAGAATTTTGGATATGGGATTGATTTAGAGAAATGACAAAAATTGTGGCCTCAAAATTATAAAAAGACAATGTCAACAGCATATAAAGAAAATTTGTATAAGATGTTTTACATCTTGTTTCCCCCGACAAGAATCGCAAGAATGTTCAAGAATAAATCCGAAAAATGTTGGAAATGTCATCAGACACCTGGCTCATGTTGCCATATGTGGTGGACTTGTGTGGATGCTAAAAAATACTGGACTAAAATCCACATGTGGTTGGAAAAAATGACAAAAAAACATATAGACTTGAAATCAGACATATTTTTATTGGGAATTTTACCTGAAATATATAGTAAAGACTTGAAATACCTGATTGTAAATGTATTAACAGCAGCTAGGATTGTATTTGCTAAAAACTGGAAAAATGAGAAAATACCATCACAGGAGGAAATCATTAAGAAAATATTGGAATGTGCTGAAATGAGTAGATTGACATTTGAAATTAGAGAACAAGAGGATAAACAATTTTATAAAATTTGGGATTTTTTTCTATCAATGGTTAGACAATAAAGTACAGTAATGAAATATGTAGACTTTTAGAAAATAATAAATATATAAAGATGTACTTCTTTCTTATTATATCTACAAAATGATTTTAGGATAGATTTGGGATGATAATATGAACTGTTATAAAATAAACTAAGTAAATTATGGTTATCTTGTAAAACATGAATGAATAAAAGTATAGTCAAATGATTGATTAATAATGATACTAAGATATTTAGTTTTTGATTGACAATATGAGATTATATGTAATGTAATTGTAATTGAAGACTACAAAATGGAAGCACAAAACAATTTGTAAACCAACTGGCACACTGTATGTACACCTATGGAAGATAATTTAGTGTTTTTATGTTTTGTTTGTTTATGTTTGTTTTTAAAAACCAATAAAATTTAAAAAAAAAAAGAATCATCAGGTAAATACTTAATGATAGTCATAGGGTACAATAAGCAATCAAATCATACTAGGGAACAGTCAATTTAAAAAATAATTAGGATACAAGCAACAAACTTACAGTCATACAGTCACAAGTGGGAGGGGATGAGTAATAAGGAGTGATGAGAAGATTAATAGTAATAGTAATGTAGACTTTGTAATAGTTGAACAGTGTTGAGGAAATTATTTGTTTAGCAGAGTGATGGCGTTGGGGAAAAAAATGTCCTTGTGTCTAGTTGTTCTGGTGTGCAGAGCTCTATAGCGTCATTTTGAGGGAAGGAGTTGAAACAGTTTATGTCTGGGATGTGAAGGGTCTGTAAAAAAAACCTTTTTTTTCTTTATTTCAATGGCTGTGAATTTTAGTCATCCACAGCCCATAATGAGTCTGAAACAGTTTGTAAACAGTCCCATGGAATCCTGCCAAAGCCCTTCAGGATAAGTCTGATCAGCACCCATCTTTATCTCCCTTGAAATGCTGCCAACGACTAAAGTTCCAATTAGTTATACGAGGCCAAAACGGAGCACAAAGTCAGTGCGGAGCTTCAGAGTTTAAACTGACCAGAACCAACAAAATTGCTTCCTGCAAAGGTTCCTGTCCCTTTGCTCCTCCTTTATATCTTATGGGAGGGGCCAATCACCTCCCAGCCTTACTCCTGAGTCTCCCCTTTTGTCTTAACTCTTCTTGCCTTCTGGCAGCTCTGTGCATACGTGCACTGGGAACAGGCTCCCCCTGTTCCTCGGCCTTGCTGCTGTCAGATTCTGGAGGCTCCGGAGTCAGCACATAACTCAGCTCTGGCCCCATCTCTATGTCGGATGCAGGACCCTCATCCGAGTCTTCCCCAGACTCCTGGACTGGCCCATGTTCCTCCCCACTGTCTGATTCTGCTGCCGTCTCCGCAGGCTGCCGACAGACCACAACAGACCAATGGTATACAGGAATCTTGATCAATTAACGGTCAGCATGAAATTGGCACTAGTTAAGACAGGCTGCTCCTGGGGAGGAAAATGATGGCAAATCTAGACAGTATACTAAAAAGCAGAGACGTCACCCTGCCAACAAAAGTGCATGGAGTCAAGGCGATGGTGTTCCCAGTTGCAATGGATGACTGTGAAAGTTGGACCATAAGGAAGGTGCAGCGCCAAAGAATGGAGACCTTTGAACTCTGGTGCTGGAGAAGACTCCTGCAGGTCCCTTGGATGGCAAGGCGATCCAACCGGTCAGTCCTAAAGGAAATCAACCATGATTGCTCTTTAGAAGGCCAGATCCTGAAGAAGTAACTCAGTAAGACTTTGGCCACCTCATGAGAAGAAAGGACTTGCTGGAGAAGAGCCTAATGCTGGGAAAGATCGAGGGCAAAAGAAGAAGAAGGGGACGGCAGAGAATGAGGTGGCTGGATGGAGTCATTGAAGCAGTAGGTATGAGTTTAAATGGATTCCAGAAGATGGTAGAGGATAGGAAGGCCTGGAGGAATGTTGTCCATGGGGTCGCGATGGGTTGGACATGTTAGGGATACACCCTAGCAGAATCTGCACGGCAGTCAGTCAGTCAGGCAAATATGTGAGATAAACGTTTTTGTAGCTTACACTCAGTAAAAACAGACACACTGTGCTAGTTAAATAGTTTATTCCAGTAAGAGTTTTTTAGCATAGTCAAAACAGTCCATATATCATTCAGTAGTTCAGTCCGTCCAGGGATTATTCAGTTGCAAAGTCCAGTGTCAAAAAAGAGGTCAGTAAACTTACAAATATCAGTCCAGTAATATATCTTCTCACAGTAGAGATATGAAGAAGTTCAAACCTCCTTTCTTCCTTCAGCAGCAGCAGCAGGGAACCATCAATCCATCATTGTCAGCAAGCAATTCAGTAAGCCAGTAATCAACCAAGTTCTCTTGCTCCCTCTTATGGTGGTTTTACAGCCGCACCCAAAATTACATGCTTTGCTGTTTAAAGTGACACACACATAAACTTACTATCATAGTTTATATATATTATTTTACCCAAACTACATTAGGTAACCTTGTTATTCCTAACAGGACATGACTTTGCAACTAACAACAACAACAACAACAACAACAACAATAACAACAACAACAACAAAGACAGAATTCAATGCTATTCAAGACATGGAGCGTTTGTGGACATGTAACGATTCCAGGCTAAGTCCCCTCTTGACTCTGCCTGCAATTTGCTCTTCCCCTACAGATGATGAGCTATTGCCATTTTTACCTCTTAATTGCCAACAGGATGTTTTCAACACTGCACAACTTCAATAAAATAGGCACAACCCTATCCATGTTGTCAGAAATCTAGCAGTCCAAAAATACGCCTTGTGGATAACAGGGAGGCCAAAATTAATAATATCAGAGTGAACTCAGAAAGTGGGAACTTGACATGTGGAGCAAATGGTTCCAGATGACAGGAGTAATGAAGCAATATTATGTCTAGCCATCTGGCAAGTGAGGGTTCATGCCAAGAACCCACGCTTTGTACAAAGTCCTGATGAGATCGCTGACAACAGAGGTGGAGTAATATCTCCATGTGTCCCACCTTAGCAGAACGGAATGAGACACATAAATAACACTGATGAATCTGCCTTGAAGCCACGGGAGCTGTTTGGAGACCAGCTGAAGGATTTTTAGAAGTTGCAGTAAAAGTTGTCCACCCAAACCACCCCTCCCCTGAGATGGAAGTCCTCAGCCAAGCTAGACTAAGCAGAAAAAGGTCTCCATGGAGGAAGTTTCAAACCTCATCCAAGTATGTTCTTCCCACCCGTTATGCCCAATAGGCTTACACAAAGGTTGGAGGACAACATACAAGAGAACAGTCTCAAAGTCTTTTCAACCCCGGGTGAAGGAGGAGCTTTTGACAAATTAAGCTTTTCATGGCACAGTAGGATAAAGAGGAGAGGGGAAACTTTGATCAAATTCCCTTGTCCAATGCAACAATTGAAGATATTGCAACACAAACAAACACACGAAAACACACACAACTCTTTGTTCTGTGTGGATATATCCACAGAAGGAGAGCGACAGATTTTTGTAATTGCCTGCCTGCCTGCCTGCCTGCCTCCCTGCAATCCTCCCTTCCTCCTTTCCCTCCTTCCCTCTTTTTCTTCCTTCCTTCCTTCCACTGGTGGGATTCAAATTTTTTTTACTCCCGGTTCTGTGGGTATGGCTTGGTGGGCATGGCAGGGGAAGGATACTGTAACATCTCCATTCCCTCCTCACTCCTGGGGGAAGGTTACTGCAAAATCTCCCTTTCCTCCCCACCCCACTAACCTGCTTTCCAGCTCTGTTCTCCTGTGTAGGGCAACAAAAGAAGAGCCAGCCAATCAGCTGGGACTCGGGAGGCGGAGAATAGATGGGGGGTGGGGCCAGTCAGAGGTGGGATTTGCTGGTTCTCCGAACTACTCAGAATTTCTGCTACCGGTTCTCCAGCACTGGTCAGAATCTGCGGAATATCACCTCTCCTTCCTTCCTTCCTTCCTTCCTTCCTTCCTTCCTTCCTTCCTTCCTTCCTTCCTCCTTTCCCCCCAGATTTTCCAATATACACATCAGCATCAGAATTTACATATTACCCCTGCAAATAAATTTCATCCTGCAGGATTATTTCGTGCCAGCAGTTCTAATGCCAGAACTCTGTGGTCACCGAGTGAGGCTGATTGGCAGAAGAATCCTGTGGAAGAGTTTCACACAATACCCAGTAAGCTTCAGCGCCTCGACGCCAGAGAGTCCGCTTACAGGGTCAGGCAATTAGCTGACTTGCGAGGAGGTTTAGACAAATGCACGGGGGAAAAAAGGGCCTATATCGTTGGTTGGTTGTTGCTCCGGCTTCCAAGTTCAAGGAACTGTCTGTGCAAAGGGCAGCCATATTGGAGTCTTTTTTTCCCCCTCTAAAATCTTTGGTTAGACCTGGCTGGATTCTCCTGGTCTGAATCAAAGCTGATATGAGACTTAGAAGCTAGGGAAGAGGTGGGACTCATAATTCTTCTTCTTCTTCTTTTTTTTTTTTTAATAATAAGGGTTTTCTTTTATTTTTCAGTTTCAAAAGTATGAACATTTCATTTTTTTCTCAAGCTATGTGTCATCGGGGCACAAACACCTCTGTGCCGCATCCTTCATTTGCAAAATCATTCCTGTTCACAGTGATATTATTTCCCTAAACTTAGAGTTAAGATACCTCAAACTTGAGATACATCCTCACTTGAGACTTTCAAGAAGAGATTGGACTGCCATTTGTCAGAAATGGTGTACGGTGTTCCGCTTAGGCGGGGGGTTGGACTAGATGACCTACAAGATCCCTTCCAACTCTGATTATCAGTTAAAGAGCTATTCATCATACAACTCTTCTGATGATAGTACCTTATTGGAGTTACATCTCATGATTCTCATCATACATATAAGAACAATCATCTTTTTTCTACCTCTATCTTAAATTTATTTTCTATTCTCCTTTATTCTTCTTCATTTCCAAATTCCCTTTTTTATTCTCTTAACCATTGATCAAATATTTTCCATATCATATAATACTAAGTTTGCTCTTTCTCCTTGATTGCTAGTGTTAATCTGTCCATCTCTGCACATTCTAATAGTTTCCTGATTACTTCCTCGTCTTTGGGAATCTCCTCACCTTTCCAATATTGTGCAAATACCATTCTAGCTCCAGTTAGTACATGAATAATTAGCTATACATTCTCTTTGTTATAAACTTCAGGTAAAATCCCTAACAGAAATATTTCTGCTCTGAACTCAGTACGTTGTTTTTATCATCTCTTCCAACCAGTCCTGCCATTTGTCAGAAATGGTGTACGGTCTCCTGCTTGGGCAGGGGGTTGGATTAGGTGACCTACAAGATCCCTTCCAACTCTTATTATCAGTTAAAGAGCTTTTCATTATACAATTCTTCTGGTGATAGTACCTTATTGGAGTTACATCTCACGAGTCATACTTTTTAAAAGATCTTGGAAGCATCGTCATATTGTACGGCCAGTCCTTGACTCACAGCAATTGATTTTGTGATGTGCCTCTAGAAGTTGCGGGTGCTCCATCACTGAAGGTTTTTGACAAAGAGGTTGAACAACTGTTGTCCAGAATAGTCAAGGGTCTCCTGCTTGAGCAAAGGGTTGGACTAGAAGATCTCCAAGGTCCCTTCTAACTCTGTTATTCTGTTACTCAAAGTTTCATTGAAAGTCTACAGGGAGAAGAGTTGCAGGAATCTAGTCTAGAGAAAAGAAGGGCTAGGGGTGACGTGATAGCAGTCCTCCAGTATTTGAAGGGCTGCCACAAAGAGGAGGGGGGTCAACTTATTTTCCAATGCACCAGAAGGCAAGACAAGAAACAATGGATGGAAACTCATCAAGGAGAGAAGCAACGTGGAATTGAAGAGAAACTTCCTAAAGGTGAGGACAATGAACAGCTTGTCTTCAGAAGTTGGGAGTGCTCCATCACTGGAGGTCTTCAAGAAGAGATTGGACACCCATTTGTCTGAAATGGCAGAGGGTCTTCCTGCTTGAGCAGTGGGCTGGACTAGAAGACCTCCAAGGTCCCTTCCAGCTCTATTCAGATTAATTGAGATGGCATGGGGTCTATTCTGATTGATTGGTTCAATCTTAGGCTGCAGCCTCTTCTGTGTGCATGGCTGGTGTTTGTATTTTTTTTAGAACAAAGCCAGTGAGATGCCATTCAAAGCAAGATGATGGTGGACGGTAACTAAAACTTAGTTCAGGAGTTCATAAAAATATTTTGTATTTTGCAGATTCGATATGCGTGAGGGGCTTCGACCCAAACCTCAGCATGATGACAGGCATCACGCCGATTAACCCCTTGCTGTCAGGCATGGGCCTCGTACCTCAGCCTCCCCCAACGGAAGTCCCTGTCATCAAGGAGATTATTCACTGTAAAAGCTGCACTCTCTTCCCTCCAAACCCAAGTAAGTCAACTTGGTTAGCTTGATCAGAACTGAAACTGTAGATAATTGATTTATCTATTAATTTGATAATTAATGTATCCCCTCCCCAGCTAATAAGAGGGGGGGGGAAGGTTCTTGCAATTTTAATATAGCAAGAGAATGCATAGGGTGGGTGGACTACAGGACCTCCAAGGTCTCTTCCAACGCTATTACTCTAGGTTCTGTGTTCATTGTGAGTGGTTGGCAAATGCTGGAACAAGCCGGCTTTTAATACCACTAATGTTAATATTACCACGTTACCAACTTTGGTTGTACATGTGAGAACCTGATAGAATGTAATTAATGTTGCTAGTTTCTGGTCAAGATCTGTTTAATTTGTGCCTGTTTTAATGTATTTTCTATTTCAAATTTATGTCCTCTACTATGCCTTGTATTAAATCTGGTGCCTCTGACAACAATCAATCAACTCTGGTATCACTTCCTTCCTTTAGTATTACTTATTGGAGCTGTATTATCAATAGTGCTGCCTTGTTACTTTTGGAAGACCTGAAATGAATAAGAATAGGATGGGATGGGATGGAATAGGAATAGGAATAGGAATAGGAATAGGAATAGGAATAGGAATAGGAATAGGAATAGGAATAGGAATAGGAATAGGGATAGGGATAGGAATAAGAATAGAACAGAACAGAACAGAATAGAATGTAGAGTAGAGTAGAGTAGAGTAGAGTAGAGTAGAGTAGAGTAGAGTAGAGTAGAGTAGAATAGAATAGAATAGAATGAGTAGGAATAGAATAGAAATAGAATGGGATTACAATAGAGTAGAGTAAGTAGAGTAGAACAGAGTAGAGACAAGAGCAGAGTGAGGGGATGTGGGAAGGGAAAAGAAGGGAAAGGAAGGGAAGGGAAGGGAAGGGAAGGGAAGGGAAGAGAAGAGAAGAGAAGAGAAGAGAAGAGAAGAGAAGAGAAGAGAAGAGAAGAGAAGAGAAGAGAAGAGAAGAGAAGAGAAGAGAAGAGGATTTTTTTATTGGCCAACTGTGATTGGACGCACAAGAAATTTGTCTCCTGTGCTCAAGCTCTCAGTATAATATAAATAACAACATGATAGGTCAAAGATCATAAATCATAGTCACAATCATTAATCATAAGATCCAAACAAGTGATAAATCATAATCAATAGGAGAAGGCAGTAGGAAAGAAGAGAAGATGAGCAAAAAAAACAAGAAAGAAGAAGATGAAAAAGATGAAAAGAGAATAGCAGTACGGCCCTACTACAAGGGTAAATATCTTTATGCCTAAGGGAGGGATAATAGGTAGGAAAGTGGGAGACGGCATTGAGAGATGGGCTAAATTACTCCAACATAAATGGCCTTAAATTAACTAAGAGACCCAGGATAGCATCAAGACACATTCATTTCCACTTTGGTTGATGTTGGCGTTCAGTAACATACGTGTAGACCGTAGAGGACAGATTGAGAAACTTTTTGTTTTCTGCAGGGACTCCGGTTTCTGGACTCTCCAATAATATGTGCAGTTTTCCATTTTAGATCTTCCGCCCCCTTCAACCAGGGAGAGACCACCGGGATGCAAAACTGTCTTTGTCGGAGGATTACCCGAAAATGCGACAGAGGAAATCATTCAGGAGGTCTTCGAGAAGTGTGGGGACATCACTGCCATTCGTAAAAGCAAGAAGAACTTTTGTCACATCCGTTTTTCAGAAGAATTCATGGTTGATAAAGCCATTTACCTTTCTGGTATTTATCTCCCCCTTCCATTCAGTTCTCCTCCATGGCCTCTCATGGGTGTTGTGTGTGGTGTTCTCTTTTCTATCACCTATATATCGATACAGGGCTCTTCCATTTTATCTTCTAGGACAGGGGTCTCCAACCTTGGCTCCTGGAAGCCTGGCGGACTTCAACTCCCAGAGTTCCACAGCCAGCAAAGCTGGCTGTGGAATTCTGGGAGTTGAAGTCCGCCAGGCTTCCAGGAGCCAAGGTTGGAGACCCCTGTTCTAGGAAGATAAAACTGAGTTTCAAGCAATGAAATTGAGGGTCGCATCAGGACAGGGGTTGACCTTGAGGGGGGTGGGATGTGTGGGCATGACCGACTGGGTGGGTATGGCCGGCTTGATGCCACTTTCCAAACTGCAGGCATGTTTCTCCTTTGCATTGAATGGACCGGACTGAAGCAACGTTGGCCTGATCTTTCCTCTTCCCACTGGGTAGGCCAGGACACCCCTGTTCTAAGAGGCTGACACAGAAAATATGAAATTATATTTCTTCTGCATCCCAGTCTCTTCTACCCAGTGGTGGCATGCTACCGGTTTGGACCGCTTCGGCCGAACCATTGGTAAAAAAAAAGACTCTGGCAATCATCTGGGAGTAGCGAAAAAAGCCTCAGACAGCTGAGAAGAGAAAGAAGAGACAAGCTCAGGATTGGCCTTCCCTCCCATCCCTGCGCTTTTCTCTTCACAGATCATCAGAGTTGGAAGGGACCTTGTAGGTTATCTAGTCCAACCCCCTATCCAAGCAGGAGACCCTACACCTTTTCTGACAAATGGCAGACCAATCTCTTCTTGAAAGTCTCAAGCGATGAAGCTCCCACAACTTCCAAAGGCAACTTTCTATTCCATGGGTTGATTGTTTTCACTGTCAGAAAATTCCTCCTTATTTCCAGGCTGAATCTCTCCTGGATCAGTTTCCATCCATTCTTGCTTGTCTGGCCTCTGGGTGCCTTGGAAAATAGCTTGACCCCCTCCATTCTGGGGCAGCCCCTCAAATATTGGAAGACTTCTCTCCTGTCTCCCCTGGTCCTTCTCTTCACCAGACTAGCCAAGCCCAGTTCCTGCTACTGTTCTCCATATGTTTTAGTCACAAGTCCTCTAATCATCATTGGTTGCTCTTCTCTGCATTTTTTTCTGGAGTCTCAATATATTAGAAGTCTGCTATCCTGTCTCCCCTGGTCCTTTTCTTCCCTAGACTAGCCAGGCCCAGTTCCTGGAACCGCTCTTCATATGCCTTAGTCTCCAGTCCCCTAATCATCTTGGTCGTTCTTCCCTGTACTTTTTCTAGAGTCTCAATGTCTTTTTTATAGTGTGGTGACCAAAACTGGACGCAGTACTCTAGGTGTGGTCTTCCTAAGGCTTTATAGAGTGATATTAGTACCTCCCTTGATCTCGATTGTATCCCTCTGTTAATGCAGCTTAGGATGCTTTATCCTCTCAGCTGATTGGTGCTGCAGGCCTCATCTGGTGTGTGCAAAGCTGCATGTACATGTTAGGGGCACATGCATTAAAGGCGTGTGCAAACACGATCAACAAACTGGTAGTGGAAACAGGTAGGATTCCACTGCTGCTCCTACCACTCAATCCATTGCATGTGTCCACGGAACCCAGGGAATTTTTCAGCTACAAAGAAGGAATTGCTGCCTTCTGTATAAGTGAACTCTCCCTGTAAAGGACTTTGAGCAGAGGTGGGATTCAGCAGGTTCTGAGCAGTTCTGGAGAACCGGTAGCAGAAATTTTGAGTAGTTCGGAGAACCGGTAGCAGAAATTTTGAGTAGTTCGGAGAACCGGTAGTGGAAATTTTGAGTCGTTCGGAGAACCGGTAACAGAAATTTTGAGTCGCTCGGAGAACCGGTAGTGGAAATTTTGAGTCGTTCGGAGAACCGGTAGAGGAAATTTTGAGTAGTTTGGAGAACCGGTAACAGAAATTTTGAGTAATTCGGAGAACCGGTAGTGGAAATTTTGAGTAGTTTGGAGAACTGGTAGCAGAAATTTTGAGTCGTTCGGAGAACCGGTAACAGAAATTTTGAGTCGTTTGGAGAACCGGTAACAGAAATTTTGAGTAGTTCGGAGAACCAGTAGTGGAAATTTTGAGTCATTCGGAGAACCGGTAGTGGAAATTTTGAGTCGTTCGGAGAACCGGTAACAGAAATTTTGAGTCGCTTGGAGAACCGGTAGCAGAAATTTTGAGTCATTCGGAGAACCGGTAGTGGAAATTTTGAGTAGTTCAGAGAACCGGTAACAGAAATTTTGAGTAGTTCGGAGAACTGGTAACAGAAATTTTGAGTAGTTCGGAGAACCGGTAGTGGAAATTTTGAGTAGTTCAGAGAACCGGTAGTGGAAATTTTGAGTCGTTCGGAGAACCGGTAGTGGAAATTTTGAGTAGTTCGGAGAACCGGTAGTGGAAATTTTGAGTAGTTCGGAGAACCGGTAGCGGAAATTTTGAGTAGTTCGGAGAACCGGTAGCAGAAATTTTGAGTAGTTCGGAGAACCGGTAGTAGAAATTTTGAGTAGTTCGGAGAACCGGTAGTGGAAATTTTGAGTCGTTCGGAGAACCGGTAGTGGAAATTTTGAGTCGTTCGGAGAACCGGTAGTGGAAATTTTGAGTCGTTCGGAGAACCGGTAGCAGAAATTTTGAGTAGTTTGGAGAACTGATAGTGGAAATTTTGAGTCGTTCGGAGAACCGGTAGTGGAAATTTTGAGTCGTTCGGAGAACTGGTAGTGGAAATTTTGAGTCGTTCGGAGAACCGGTAGCAGAAATTTTGAGTTGTTCGGAGAACCGGTAGTGGAAATTTTGAGTCGTTCGGAGAACCGGTAGCAGAAATTTTGAGTAGTTCGGAGAACCGGTAGTGGAAATTTTGAGTAGTTCGGAGAACCGGTAGTAGAAATTTTGAGTAGTTCGGAGAACCGGTAGTAGAAATTTTGAGTAGTTTGGAGAACTGGTAGCGGAAATTTTGAGTAGTTCGGAGAACCGGTAGTGGAAATTTTGAGTAGTTCGGAGAACCGGTAGCGGAAATTTTCAGTCATTTGGAATACCACCTCTGATTGGCCCCACTCGCATCTCTTCTCTGCCTCTTGTGTCCCAGCTGATCATCTGGGTCTTCTTTTGTTGCCTGCACAGGAGAATGAAGCTGGAAAGTAGGTTATTGGGGTGGGGAGGGAGGATTTTGCAGTAATCTTCCCCCTGGAGTCAGGAGGGAATGGTTTTTTTTCAATATTCTTCCTCTGCCACACTCACCAA
Organism: Hydrophis major; assembly: GCA_033807585.1. Lineage (NCBI taxonomy): Eukaryota > Metazoa > Chordata > Lepidosauria > Squamata > Elapidae > Hydrophis > Hydrophis major. The sequence goes on from CM066332.1 coordinate 4,879,063, forward strand.
GCCATGCCCACAGAACCGGTAGTAAAAATATTTGAATTCCACCACTGATTTCGACCATGCAAGGAAAGGAAAATGGATTTAGCATCCTCCCAAACTTGGATTTTGATGACATTTTATGAGAGGAATTGAAGGCCTGACTATTTTCTGAGTTTGGCAGAAGGGCTGCTGTCAACAGTGAAGCTGGGTTGTTTTAATTGCGCTGAATTATTGTGTTTCCACGATGATCTTTATTACATTTTCAAACATAAAATGCTCCAAAATGGCAAAGAGAGAGGATAATTTCCCAGGCTTATAATAGGCAAGAGACGTTTAAAAGAAAAAGAACAAGAAGGGAAGATATAATTTACTGCACTTACAGTTGTGGTGATACAGTCTGGGTGTCACTTACAGATTACACGAAATGACAACACACCTGTCAGGATAGGTCAAACCAGTCCTAAGAAGGTCGCATTAGCGATAATCCTGTATACAGGTAGTCCTTGACTTACGAACACAATCGAGCCCAATTTGTTTTTGATTGCTAAGCAAGGCAAATGTTAAATGAGCTTTGCTCCAATATACAACCTTTTCTGCCACCATTGTTAAGCGATTCCTTGCAGTTGTTAAATTAGTAACCTGGTTGTTAAATGAATCTTGGAATGTTGTTTGTTGGACTGTAGCAAAAGGGGATCACGTGTGTTATGAACTAATGAAGGCATTTAATAAAGTTTTAACAAACCTTAAGAAAAAGCAGGGTTCTAATCCTGCACTTCTGATTGGCCGATAATAGCGATATCGGATTGGTCCTTTCTGGGACATCTGATTGGCTGTTAACGGGCCAACTCTCATTGGTTCAAGGGTTTAACATTTCCATGTTTCTCATTGGCTAATAGGTCAGCAGCCAACCCTATATAAGGGCTGCTGCTGCCCTATGTGATTGCTCTGTTCAGTATGCCTAATAAAGAGTTGAAGTTCACTGTTCACTGCCTCGTCTCCGCTCCTTGCACCCATGCACAGAACTTAACAAAGTGACCCCCAGGAACTGCAGTCCCTTTTGTTCCATATTAGCAGGCTTGAAACCCTGCATTCCTATTGGCCAACAAAGAGAACTACCTGACTGGACAGCCAAGACGGCTGTGATTGGCTCGCTAAGAGTCTACCGCGATTGGATGAAACCAATCGTGGGAAACTCAAAGCGATGTCATTGGCAGCCTAGCCAGGGCCAGCTCTATAAAAAGAGCCATCGCGAGCGCTGTCTCTCACTCAGACCTAGCCTTTAAATAAAGAGCGGTTGTTCACTTAATCAGAGTCTCTCGTCTCTATGAGCCCGACCTTCCGAACATCACACCTTTCTTCTGACCCAGCTCCCAAACACGACCAACCCTCTGATGCGAACTCAGAAGATTCCTTTATTGGGAGAGCTGGCAGCAAAACGTCCCTCTCTCACAGGAGACTAACAAGTCCAGCCAGCCAGAAGATAAATAGTTGTTTGCCACACCTATTCAGCCATGGGATTCCAATTTTCCCCCCACTGGTTCTATGAGAATGCGCTTTGCACGGGCCTTGCACAGGTGCCGGGCCAAGCACAGCTGCTTCGGGCGGGTGCACAGCAATCAAAAAATGGCCTCTGTCAGCGCTGGTGAGGTGAGCTGTTTTTTCGTTCAGCTGAGGCGTGGCAATCTGCTATGCCATGTGAATCAGCTGAGGTAAAAAACAAAGGAATATAGGACAGGAGAGGGCAGGGACAGGTGGGCGAGGCCAGTCAGAGGTGGTATTTGCCGGTTCTCCAAAGCTACTCAAAATTTTCGTAAGCGGTATGGCAGAACCGGTCCGAACCGGCTGAACACCCATCTCTGCACCTATTCATGCACACACTCACTGAACCGGTTGTTCAATCGGTTGCAACCCGCCACTGGTGATATGGTATATATGCCCAAAGGCATGCAGCATGAGGTTGTGAAGCTGCTTTTGTTATTTTGACAGAAATAATGGACAAGCTGTGGATGCTTGTGTTTGGTTACAATTAGAAGCTAATGTATTGCCTACACGTTATTCTGGCTAGCACAGATCAGAATCCAGTTTATCTTTCCTTAAATTGAATATGTGCTTTAAGAACCATCATTTTGTGCTCACCTATGAAGATCAAAGATATGTCAACCAATGGCCTTGCTAGAAAATGAGATCTCTTTCTTCCATTTGATCTTGTTAGATTTCAATTCTTTCTTTCTCTCTTTCTGTCTGTCTCTCTTGTCCTCTCTCTCTTTTTCTCCCTCTCTCTCTTGCTTTCTCTCTTTCTCTTTCTTTCTCTTTCTCCCTCTCTCTGTCTCTCTCCGTCTCTCTCTCCATTCAAGATTAGACTTTTTAAAGGAAATGAATAAAAAAAGAATGAATAAATCTGGATGAACTATTTATAGGACATGGCTGATTATGGAAATCTATTTTTTGCATGCGTCAAGATGCAAAATCTGGTCTTGTTGTGTTTTCATTATAAAGTGATAGCCAAGAGGTATCAGATTTTCCAAATGTCCAGATTTCACAATTACCTTCACATTTTCTTAGCACGTCCATCAAACTTTGCGAAGTTCAATCAAAGACACTGAAGTTGGTATTTTTCTTAAATAATCCTCGACTTCCAATCACAACTGAGCCCAAATCCCCATTGGTAAGCAAGACAATTGTTCAACCGAATCTTTATCCCCATTTTGCAACCTTTCTTTGCAGAGTTGTTAAGTGAATCCCTGCACCTGTTAAGTTGGTAACATGATTGTTAAGGGAATGTGGTTTCCCCATTGATTTGGATTATCAGACGGTTGCAAAAGAACAGAATAGAATTCTTTATTGGCCGAGCATGTTTGGACACACAAAGAATTTGTCTCCGGTGCAGAAGCTCTCAATGTACATACAAGCAACTAAGCAATAAATCATGATCATAATCATAGTGTATAGCATAACCCAGGGATGCTTCAACAGTCCTAAACACATGCCAGTTGCCAAGACTGCAAATGTTGATCATGTGGCCACGGGGACGCTGTAGCGTTCCTAAGCGTAAAAGACAGTGGTAAGTTACGTTTTCAGTCTTTTTCTAATTTCAAATGTTCGCTAAAAAAATGGTTGTAAATCAAGAACTGTATTTTTAGAAGACAGGTCTGTGGACCCATGTCCAGTCACACTTCATTGAAACAGATGGTGTACATCAGGGGCGTCAAACTCAAGTTCATTGAGGGACGCATCAGGTTTGTGCTTGACCTTGTGGGGCTGGCATGGCTAGGGGTTGTGGTCAGATCAACATCACTCATTGGAGCTCTGTTTTTGTCTGTGACGGCCTCCTGCAGCCCTCTGCCAGTGAAAACAGAGTCCAGTAAGGTCATGTGGCCGTCCTGAGCTCCGTTTTTACTGGCAGAGGGCTGCAGGAGGCCATCATGGCTAAAATCGGAGACCGGGAGGGCTGTGTTTGTCTCTTCTGAACTCTGTTTTTACTGGCAGAAGCACCGTGGGCTGGTTCTTTACTGTTTCCAAGGCGGGCCAGATCTAAGTACCCTGCAGGCTAGATCCATCCTGTGGGCCTTGAGTTTGACACCCCTGGTGTACATCATCTATTCACCAACTTGATAACTTATGGAATAAGAAAGAAACAACCCTTGATTACATCCAAATCTTCACCGAAGCTGTCATGTTTCTTGGTTTGTTGTTTTCAGGGTATCGCATGAGGTTAGGATCCAGCACCGATAAGAAGGACTCCGGCCGCCTTCATGTTGATTTTGCTCAGGCCCGAGATGATTTTTATGAATGGGAGTGTAAGCAGAGGATGTTGGCAAGAGAGGAACGCCACCGTCGCAAAATGGAGGAAGACCGGATACGTCCCCCTTCACCTCCCGTCATAATGCATTATTCGGAACACGAGGCCTCTTTGCTGGCTGAAAAATTGAAAGGTAATGCAAGGTTTTGCGATTTCCTCAAATGTCAAAACATCGCTAACACTGCAAGCTTGTTACCGTGCCCGTTATATGAAAACATGCTCTCATCCTATTTACTGGAATGTGTCCCTTTCCTTCTGTTGTATGACAATAACCGTTGTTTGGGTATGATCTGGAAATACGCATCGTCTCTTTCCGAATTTCGACAGAATGTTTTGAAATATTCCGGTTATTTCCTTCTCCTTCAATGTTACTGAAGTTTTTATTTTTTACACATCAGGGAGGTGTGAAATCCAATTTGCCACTTCATGGGCGACACTCAGTGGAAAGGAGGTAACCAATGAAAACTTTCTGCCTCTTGTCACGATGCATCCTTTCACAGATTTGTCACAGTTGAAGCCTGAGACGGAAGTGTTGCTGCAGACCACAAATATTGTGCCTTAGGCCCAGTGAAAGAGGGGCATTTGTGTTTTCAGCAAACTGAGAAGTTTGGTGGGATTTTGTTTTGGCATCCCACGCATGCTTTGACTCTGTCTGCAGCATCATATGTGGTGCTTCCATCAACATCCCAGGTTGTAGTTTTTATACTGGCTGTTAAATAGAAATACAATTGTAGGGATGGAAGGGACCTTGGAGGTCTTCTATCCTGTTTCTCCAAAAATACGACCTACTCTGGAAGTAAGTCCTAGCTTGATTTTTACACATGCACTCAATATAAGCCCTACCCGCCCCCAAATAAGTCCTAATTAAGACCCCCACTGACTCTAATTACTCTAAGCCCTAATTAAGACTCCCACTGACTCCGTTTTTACTGGCAGAGGGCTGCAGGAGGCCATCATGGCCAAAATCGGAGACCGGGAGGGCTGTGTTTGTCTCTTCTGAACTCTGTTTTTACTGGCAGAAGCACCGTGGGCTGGTTCTTTACTGTTTCCAAGGCGGGCCAGATCTAAGTACCCTGCAGGCTAGATCCATCCTGTGGGCCTTGAGTTTGACACCCCTGGTGTACATCATCTATTCACCAACTTGATAACTTATGGAATAAGAAAGAAACAACCCTTGATTACAGCCAAATCTTCACCGAAGCTAGAGTGCACGGGTAAAAATTAAGCTAGGGTGGGGATGGAGGATGGTAGAGCTGCCCTACTATTTATCTTTAGACAGTTGTAGCCAGGCCTCACACACCCCAACACCTGCCTTGCCAGCCTATTTCTTCTGCAGCTGGCAAGGATGGCAAGGCTTTCCTCTGGAGCTGAGAACAAAGCTCTGGATCGATCCAAATCTCTCTTATCAACTGCAGAGGCATTCAAGAAAGCCTTGCCGGCCACAGAAGAAGTTCCTGAAGGCCTCTGACAGTGAAAAGAAGGCCGGGGGCCACACACACAAGTGAGGTTAGTCAGTGGATGAGGTCCCCCCAAAATATGACCTGCTGCCTTTTGCGGGGGGACCAAAAAATATAAGACAGGGTCTTATTGTTGGGGAAACATGGTAGTTCAGCCCTCTGTCCAAGGCAGGAGACCTTATGCAGGTAGCCCTGGATGTTCAACTTTTATCCAAGCTTTCTGTTTGTAAGCAAGACAGTTGAATGAGTTTTGTTCCATTTTATGACTTTTCTCCCCACCGTTGTTAAGTGAATCACTGCAGGGGTTAAGTGGGTAAGACGGTTGTTGAGTGAATCTGGCTTCCCCATTGACTTTGCTTGTCAGAAGGTTGCAAAAGGAGATCACATAACCTTGGGACACTACAAGCGTCATAAATATGAGACCATTGCCAAGTGTCTGTATTTTGATCATGTGAACATGGGGATGCTGGAAAAGTCAGAAGTGTGAAAAATGGCCATAAGTCACTTTTTTTTAGTGTCGTTGTAACTTCCAAAGGTCACTAAATTAACAGTTATAAGCTAAGGACTATAATTACCGTCCTAGACAAATGGCTATCGAATCTCTTCTTGAAAGCTTCCAGTGATGGAGCACTCCAACTTCTGAAGGCAACTGTGATGACCCAGAGCGTGACACAAAAATAACGAAATCACCAAAATAGAATAAATTCCCTTTAATGACTCCAACTTGACTCCCAATGTCCAATCATCCTCGGCTGGATATCAAACTCTTCAATAAACAGTCTACGAAGGGAAGAAATGCAGTCCGAACCCAAAGTAAAGATAATTAGAAATAAAAAACTAACACAAACCACACTGAAGTCATTAACACGATAGGCCAGGATGGGAAATTGCAGACTTCCACAAGATAATGCAGCACCCAAAGTTGGGAGGATGCCAAAACCCAGATAAGGCTTGACAAAGGTAATGCACACTTTGTTTCCAGCAAAGATCCTTGTGCAAACGCCCTTCTGATATCCTGTTCTCCCAGCTACAACTGATGAAAGGGATCAGGGCCTTTTTCTCTCCCGTAAGCTATGTTGCTCCCTTCTCTGTTTCTTCCTGCGTGCCCTAGGATGAAGAGCGGGTGGCCCTGGGTCTTCCTCTAAAGGCCCAGCCAGACCGTTTCCTCCATTTCCTCCACAGCCACTAGAGCCACACTCCTACTCCCTGTCAGCTACTCACTCTCCCCCTCAGAATCAGACTCCAGCAAGGGCATGACACTAACTTCTGTTCCACTGGTTAATTCTTCTCACTGTCAGGAAAATTCCTTCTTACTTCCAGGTTGTATCTCCTCCCTCCAGAATTTGAATGGGTTAATTTTTAAAAAATAATTTTGATTTAATCTCCACTCGGAATTGTAATGGCTTAATATGACATTTTACTGAAATACAGTAGGCTCGTTTCTCAGCACGCCGTTCAACAAAGTCGAAACGTTTTGTGTAATTAAGTGGATGTGATCCCTTTTTTTCCTAAAGAAGGCTATGCCAATGCAACGGTCCCTCTTCATTTGCATTCCTAGTGACTTGATTCAAAAAATACATCAAGGAGTCTCGTTATGTAGGGGAGCCTCAGAACTTATCCAGTTTTTTTTTTTTTCCTTAGGCAACGCTGGCTTGAAATTATGTGTTTCACATCCTTTGGAAGCAAATGATTTTTCTACTGATTGCATTTCATATTCCCCACCTGCTAGTCGTTGAAAGCAGTTGGTTCTCATTCCCTGTTGATTGACAGAGGGAGGACGCAGGTTCAAATACTTCGTTTGAGGGTTGTTGTTGTGTGTGTGTGTGTGTTTTTTTTTTTTGGTGACTTTCAAGCTTCCTTCTTATGTCTATAGAGTTTCTTAGTCATCCAGGTCATGGTTGTCCCAGAGGTGCTTTTTCCAAAAGGCAGCTGGACTTTCTTGTTTCTTTTTTTCTTGAAGAGGTTCCGCTTCTCATCCCTGAAGCTTCTTCCATTCTGCCTGAAGAGTGGAGAATGGGAGGACTTTCATAGAGAGTCCTAATGACCAGATGACTACGAGGAATATTCCTTGCAGTTATCTGGTCACTAGGACTCCCTTTGAGATGAACAGATAAACCTCCAAGTAGCCTCAATGACTCTCAGAAAGAATACTCATGACCAGATGACTGACTGCAAGGAATATATAATTCTTCTCAATTTAGAACTTGTATTTTTTTGTGTATACTATATTATCCCCCAAAGAAAGAACACATTGGATATTTAAATACATGGATCAGAGCCATCAGAGGCTGTATTAAATATGGAGGTTGCTTATGTGAGAATCAAGGAACGTGAGCCCTAAGGAGAAATGTCCAAGTTTAAATTCAGGCCTTTAATTACTACGGAAATTGTTCATCTCTTTTGCTCAAGACTCCATCAGCTGCTGTGGATTCCAAACTATTAATTCTCTGGTCAGGAGCCCCTTTTGTCCTGTCCTCCTTCTTTGGAGTCTTTGTAGAGGGGGAGTTTGGGTTTCCAAAATTGAAAGCTTGAGCTTTCAGAAGTGTTATCTTATAGCAGGCACTGCAGTTCATGAACAGCAATAGCCCTTAGCTCTTAGACTTATATATCACTTCACAGTGCTTATCCAGCCCTCTCTTAGTGGTTTATAGAGTCAGCCTCTTGCTCCCAGCAATCTGGGTCCTCCTTTTACCCACCTCGGAAAGATGGAAGGCTGAGTCGACCTTGAGCTGGTCAGGATTGAACTCATGACAGTGATCTGAATTAGTTTTCAACACTGCATTCTAATCGCTGCACTATTAGATATAGAATAGGTGATGGTTGATAGATGATAGATAGATAGATAGATAGATAGATAGATAGATAGATAGAGAGATAGATAGAGAGACAGAAGATAGATAGATAGATAGATAGATAGATAGATAGATAGATAGAGAGACAGAAGATAGATAGATAGATAGATAGATAGATAGATAGATAGATAGATAGATGATGGATGGGTAGATAGGTAGAGAGATAGATGGATAGATAGATAGAGAGATAGAGAGATAGAGAGATAGAGAGATAGAGAGATAGATAGATAGATAGATAGATAGATAGATAGATAGATAGATAGATAGATAGACAGACGATGATAGATAGATAGATAGATAGATAGATAGATAGATAGATAGATAGATAGATATAGACAGATGATATAGATATGAGAGAGTAATAATGATAGATTTAGGTAGATGAAATGATAGAGGGATGAATGGATAGGTAAAGATTAGATATAGATAGATAGATAGATAGATAGATAGATAGATAGATAGATAGATAGATAGATAGATAGATAGATGATGGACAGACGATGATAGATAGATAGATGATAGATAGATAGATAGATAGATAGATAGATAGATAGATAGATAGATAGATAGATAGACAGACGATGATAGATAGATAGATAGATAGATAGATAGATAGATAGATAGATAGATAGATAGATAAATCCAGGGGTGGGATTCAAAAATTTTAACAACCTGTTCTGTGGGCATGGCTTAGGTGGTGGGCGTGACTTGGTGGTCATGTGACTGGGTGGACATGGCTTGGTAGTCATGTTATTGGCTGGGTGTGGCCAACTGAAGATCACTCACATTGAGGCACATATCTCCTCATCTGGCCTCTCATGACTGTGGGGATGCTGCAACAGTCGTAAGTGTGAAAAATGGTCATAAGTCACTTTTTTCAGTGCCATTGTAATTTTGAGTGGTCACTCCACACAAGCAAAGTACCAGCAAAGGAGGGGAAAAAAAAACCCAGAGACATTCCTGAGACAGTAAGTCTAGTCCTACCAAGAATGTTAATGGAGAGGCAGTTTCTGTGAGCAACACCAGAATGTTTCCTTCCTGCCTTCCTTACAGGATTAGCCCTGTAATTTCTTCTAACAACCGGTTCTCCGAACTGCTTAGAATGTTAAAAACCGGTTCTAGCGAATGGGTGCGAACAGGTAGGATCCCACCCCTGGATAGATCTAGATAGCAATAGCAATTAGATTTATATACCGCTTCATAGTGCCTTAGAGCCCCCTCTAAGTAGTTTACAGAGTCAACATCTTGCCCCCAACAATCTGGGTCCTCAGTTTACCGACCTCAGAAGGATGGAAAGCTGAGTCAACCTTGAGGCTGGTGAGAATTGAACTGATGGCAGTGAGCAGAGTCAGCCTGCAATACCACAATCTAACCACTTTGCCACTGTGGCTTCTGATGATTCAGAAGGACGTACGTTACGATTTTTTCTGATATGTCAGGACAAGACAAGACATAGATGTAATTTTCCCTAATTATATTTGAGTAACTGACAAACTGGAAGCACAGCATTCATTCTGTAGAACATTACAGAATGACAGATTAAGAGAATGCAGAATACCAGAGTTGTAAGGGAGCTTAGAGGTCTTCTAGTCCAACCCCCTGCTCAGACAGGTGACCCCATCCAATTTCAGACAAATGGTTATCCAACGTCTTCTTAAAACATCTCCAGTGATGGATCACCCACAACTTCGAGACGCAAGCCATTCCATTGATAAATTTCTCTCACTGTCAGGACGTTTCTCCTTAATTCCAGGTTGAATCTCTCCTTGGTTAGTTTTCACCTGTTGCTTCTTGTCCTGCCCTCTGGTGCTTTGGAGAAGAGCTTGATCCCCATCTTCATTAAACTTCAGAAAGAAATGCTAAAGAGTTCCAATGTAATATTTTTGAACGATGTTGCCTTTCTCCAAAGGAGCAATGTCCTAAACCCAGGTATAAAATTGGATTTTGGGTTTTGCCTTCCCTGAAATAACTTCCACTTGTAAATATTCAACGTACTGTGGGACCTTCTGGAGAAATTGCAGGTGTTTATGAGAAGTCCTTGGTTCTATTTTTGGCAAAAAACAAATGCTTTTGACTTGTAAGCTACAGTTGATTCCTGGATTTAGTAAGCAAGGAGAGAAGAGGAAATTAGAAATTTAAAAATAACCCACGGAGAGGACAGTAAGTTTGGTAATAGAGTTTTACTGTGGCTAATTTTCCTTTAGCCCTTGTTAAAGTGTTAACAACTTACACCTCCTAATTATACAACCAATGAAGTCTTTTTTCTTCTCCTAAAGAACCATTAATTAACCGTTAACAGGCTCATGATCCTTTGTAGCTTCTAAAAGTTGCCTTTAATTAAATGTGGACGAGGAGTTTTCATTCGGGAAATACTTTGTGCTTTTAGACAACCTCCCCCGCTTCAAAAATAACAAAACAACCTCTATCACACCCAAAATTATACTATAATTACATGGCTTGGTTTCCAAGGAGTTCCAAGATAGTCAAGATGGGAAGGATAGGAGAAATTGGAAGAGAAGATCCCTTGGAGGCTGGGATGGTTCTGTAATAAACAGTCAATCAGAATAGAGCTGGAAGGGACCTTGGAGGTCTTCTAGTCCAGCCCCCTGCTCAAGCAAGAGATCCTATACCATTTCAGACAAGTGTCCAGTCTCTTCTTAAAAAACCCCAGTGATGGATCGCCCACAACTTCTGGTGGCAAGCAGTTCCACTGGTTAATCGTCCTCACTGTTAGGAAATTTCTCCTTTATTCCAGGTTGTTTCTGTCCTTGATTATTTCCCATCGGTTTCTTTTTGTCCTGCCTTCTGGTGCATTGGAGAATATATATAATAGCAGTATTCCTCATATATTCCAGTATTCCTCATATATTCCACTCATGCATCATCACAAAATCTCCAGAACTGTAAAGCCTACAAACCTGACATGTTAAGCAGGTTCCTCTTGGCTTCTAAGAAAAGGATTTTTCGAATATATATATCATTTTGCCCGAACGGATTGTAAAAACTAGTAGAGTTGCGATTTTATCGTGGCCGGTTCCATTCCTACGTAAAAATGATCGAAGATTTCCCGATTGCAATGAAATCCTGTTGTTAATGAGGGTTTCATTAGAGCTGTCGGTAGAATCTCAGAAATTTACATCTTCAGTTGAATAATCAAGGTGAAAAGTGCCTTCTGATAATTTTATTTCTTGCCTCGGCGGCTGTGATTTACTTAATTTGCTGGAGCAACGGAGGGGAATCAAAAACAGCCTTTTTGGAGGTACCTCTTTTCCATCTGGGTGTTCATAAAAACACGTTGGTTGAAGGAGCCCAGCTTTCTTTGCACAGAACCTCTTGGAACAAACCTTCGTAAATATCTCCGTTTACTCTATCCTTGTCCTAAGCTCAGCCTCGAATCATTACAAAAAAAAAAAAAAGGATTCTGGGATTTAGAGATTGATTACCTTATTCCTTCCAACGTTTTGTAACCGTTTCACCTTTCCATGGGATAGGTGCATCGTATTGATGAAGTATGCAAATTTCTCAAAAAAAATGGAAAGGGGGGGTTCATATTCTAAGAGGCTTCTAAACATGAATTAATGCTTGATCTGGCACAGGGGGGAGGAGGTCCTTGGTGGTCTCTGAGCTTGGTTGGTTTCTTGCAGATAGTTCATTACCCAAACTAGGTAGCATCATCTAGTATTAATTCTCCTCCTCCTTCTCTTTCCTCCTCTTCCTCCTCCTCCTCTCCACAAACCCCACTCCCTTTAGCACCGATGATGTTGCCTAGTTTGGGTAACAAAATGTCTGGAAGAAAACCACCAAGCTCACAGAGACCACCAAGGACCTCTCATTTCAACCCAGATCTAGAAATATTCTCTTTTATTGCTTGATCTGGGACTGGGACTAAGCTCAGCCACTAGCAAGACTGAGATATCTGAAGAACTGAAGTCAAAAGGGAGTAAGAACCTTACAAAGATGAGACAGATGTTGATCTGTAGTCTGTTGCCTCCTGGTAAGGATGACGCACCTTTGAGTGCTTTTTCCTTGAAGACATTTCACTCCTCATCTAAGAAGTTTTTTTAGTTGAGTCAGGGCAATCTCTCTTCAATGGTCTATCCTCAAACATAAGCCAGAGTTACATTTCTGAAACAACCCTACCAATTGATTCAGAGATGTAACTTTGGCTTACGTTTGAGGATAAACCATTTAAGGAGAGACAATTCTATTCTTATATCTCCTCTTTCTTTTTCTGTGGAAGTCAGGAAGTTTCATACGCCAACACAACATGCCTTCTGCTTCACACGGATTTCACCACAGCATAACAAATGATGGAAACCTCTCATCTGGGATCACTCGTCTTTGCAGGGGGGGAGGGAGTGGTAAAACAGTTGTACTTCAAGGATCCTGTTGGAAAGATTTACGTGTGGATCTGCAGACGCTTCGTTGTCCTTTCACTCTCGTTGGGTGGAATCTTAAAAGATACTTTGTGCTTAATTATTCCCACGGTGAACCTACTTCACATCACGAAGACAGCATACGGGATGAATGAAAATCTGAGCTACAACATTTACAGCACTCCTGATAATCATTGCTTTAGAGAGCAATTTATAAAGGGTTATATGAGATGCCCGAAGCTCGATGTCAAGGTTTCCAAGTGAGGAAATCCATTTTAAAAGAAAAGAACAAAGTCTGTCTTCCAAAACAATTTCTTTTATTTAGGAAAGCATCAAATTAGCAAATCCTGTGGTTATTCCGGATCTGACACGACCCGGAATTACACCACATAATATTGGAAATTAGAAACAGCCCCCAAAAGTTACATTCCCCAATATAAGTAAATCAACGTTGCCTGGTGTCCACCTCCACCTCCAAGTCTCAGCAGGGTCAGCTTTCATTCTCACAGGAAGGAGAACCACTTAGCCTAAACAACTCTCTCTATCTCCACTCCTCTCCCCTTAGGAATGTGGCAATCCCAAAACCCTTCCCCCCCCCCCCCGCCAATAACCAGCAAAGGGAAAGAAAGAAAAGGAATATATAATAAGGCTAAATAAAATGGCTCCATATATGTCAATTTTGGGCTTGAAACCTAGTCTAAGATAACGTCATAAATAGTCTTCATGGGACAATCCGTAAGCGCTGAAATCTATTTGTCGCCCAACGAACGTGTGATGGTAATGTTGGATTTTCTTGAATGGGTTTCGTTCCAGATGACAGCAAGTTCTCCGAGGCCATAGTGGTGTTACTCACCTGGATCGAACGAGGGGAGGTGAACCGGCGGACATCTAACCAGTTCTACTCGATGGTGCAATCAGCCAACAGCCATGTCCGCCGGCTCATGAACGAAAGAGCCACCCACGAACAAGAGATGGACCAAGCCAAGGACAACTTTAAGAATGCTTTGATGGGCATCCTCACTCAATGTAAGTAAACCCAGTTAGCCCTGTAAGGTTTCTTTTTTTTGTGGTGGTGGTGGTAGTGGTTGTTGTGTTAGTAGTTTGAATAGTGATAGGCTTGTAGTCACGTGGGTAAGTAGTGGCGGTCTACTCGTTGTCTATGGTTTCATGTCTCGTGGGCATGGCTGTGAAGAACAAGGAGCAGGCCTTCCCAATTTCAAGGTGAGCCAAGTTATTACTGTTTGTTAGTTGGGCTGAACACAACAGAAAAATGGAGAGAAGTAGTGGGAGAATAGAGGTTGTCCTTGACTTAAAACCACAATGGAGCCCCAATTTTTTGTGTGGCTAAGTTGTCAAGTGAGTTTCGCTTCATTTTACCACCTTTCTTATCACAGTTGTTAAGTGAATCTCACTTAGTGACACAGTTATTAAGTGAAACTTGGCTTCCCTGTTGACTCGGCTTCTCGGAAGGTCCCAAAAGGGGATCAGGCGATGCCAGGACGTCATAAATACGAGTCAATTGCCAAGCTTGTGAATTTTGACTATGTGGCTACGGGGATTATGTTGCAATGGTCAAACCCAGTCATGTCCCTTTTTTGGTGCCATTGTATTTTCAAACGGTCACTAAATGAATATTATAAGTCCGAGCATTGCCTGTATTACCACTATCTGCTGATATGAATTAGAGCATTTATGTTCATATAGAGAAGCAAAGAGATTAAAAATTGGGACAGAAATTTCTGCCCCGATAGAAACACTAATAGCTGCTCAGCTATCGGTCAGGGACAAGGAACAAGATCTTCAGGTGTTGCAGGGAACTTGATGACCCCATAAATCTGTTTTCAAAGGAGAAATTATATATCGCAGGTCATGAAGATGATAATAATTTTTTTTTAAAAAAAAAAAAATCAAACTGCCACAGTGGCTGCACAAATTTATGGCTCGGACAAATATATAAATTTGGAAGTCACCTTTAAAAAAAAATGATCTTGTACAGTTAAGGAAAAAGAAATGAAGAAAAATGCATGGAAGTATTGGATCTAACTCCAGAGGCTATATTTAATTATGTCATCATCTTTTAACGATCCCATAATCCCTTGCGGGGTGGAGTCGAGGCAACTGAATGGAGCTAGTAGAGTGTTTTACTGGCCGGAAGCCCTTCCTGTCACCAATGCGGAGTTTTGTTCATCAGATACTGTAAATTCTCAGAGTGCCCAGAGAAAGAAATACCTGCCTCTACCTGGGATCAAACTCACAGCCTCCTGATTGTGAGGCAGGAGCTCCACCTCTAGCCCACCATACCACTCCCTGTATTTGACTATATATGAGGCAAAAAAAGAAGTCATGTGTCATTTGGGCAAAATTTGAAAATTTGAGACATCTTCTGAATCTAAAGGGTAGAAAATTCAGGTGGATGAACTGCTATAGATTCTTACATACTGCCTACATAACAGAGTTCGAAGGGACCTTGGAGGTCTTCTAATCTAACCCCCTGCTCAAGCAGGAAACCCTATATCTTTCGTGACAAATTGTTGTCCAATCTCTTCTTTAAAAATCCCAGTGACGGAGCACCCACAACTTCTGGTGGCAAACAGTTCCACTGGTTAATCGTCCTCACTGTTAGGAAGTTTGTCTTTCATTCCATGTTGCTTCTCTCCTTCATTAGTTTCCATCTGTTGCTTCTTGTCCTGCCTTTGGGTGCATGATATGTACGGTAGCTATCCAACTGCATGAGTTTAGATAGAATGGTTGCTATCAAAACACCATATTTATTCTCAGCACAGTAAAGACATAAAGATGGTACCTTTTATCATATGTGGTGGTGATGCCCCGAGACCAGGAAATATTGGGTTAAAATATTGGGTTAAAAAAAAATGGCTTCAAGAGATCACCAAACACCAAACTGAACACAAACCGGGTTTTTTTTTCTATTAGGAATAATCCCAGGCCAATACCCTAAAAAGATTAAGTATATTATACATCATATGTTGACAGCATCCAGAATAGCTTTTGCACAATTGTGGAAAGGAGCTAATGTCCCTTCAGAGGATCTAGTCATACAAAAAATACTGGAGTACGCTGAAATGGATAAGCTTATGTTAGAAATGAAAGATAAAGAGGATTCCGATTATTACGCAATATGGGATAAATGGTATGAGTGGTTAAAAAATAGATATAAAGATTAGGAAGAATGGATAATTGCAAATAAAACAAGAGACCTTAAGAGATTATTAACATAGATGTGTATATAATAAAGGTATTTGCACCAAGACAAGTGTTCAATCACACTTGGCCAATAAAAAGAATTCTAATTCTAATATAAGTTCCATGTATTTGTCAATGCTAAAACGTTGCTACGAATATAAATAAGATTTGTATTTTTGAAAACTGCAATAAAAACAATAATAAAAATTCCTACTGTCCACTCAAGAGAAAATGATGGACAACCTTCTAATGTTCTGTTTTGGAGAGAGCTAGCACAGGGACCTGGTTAGGGCCAATACCAGGTTAAATAGCCTTGAGAAAGATCAAAACCTATCTAACATGTAAGATAAAAATGTGAGGAACGTGTTTGTAGCAGTAAGAAAGAGACGTCACTCAACAAGCCTCCAAAGAATAAAACTTGTCGTCAGAAGGAAGAGAACCAAGGCTATAAACAATATTCCAGTAGAAGAGAATATGTTTAGGTTTGGGGTTCAATTGTGGGGTCTCTGGTGCTCTCTGAGCTGGGTTGTTTTCTTGCAGACGTTTCATGACCCAACTAGGTAACATCATCCGTATGTCTGCAAGAAAGCAACCAAGCTCAGAGAACACCAAGGACTTAAACTATATTCTCACGTAGTGTTCTTTTAAGAGAAAGTTCAACTTTAACTGCTCGATGTGTGATGTATCTTCTGCAGTTAATTCTCTCCATCCATAAGTTTGAGAACCAGTCATAAGTCACATTTTTTTCCAGGGACATTGTAACTTTGAGAGGTCACTAAAATGGTCATAAGTGAAGGATGGCTTGTAATACTGATGCTCATCCTCCTTTTCTATCAGTAGCTCTTCCTACTCACAGTCTCTCCCGTCACTGCACATAGACTCTTCTGGTAGACAGAGGTAGCTCTGTGTTACTGAAGTGTAAATACTCTTTGAACTTATGACCACAGTTGAGCCCAAAATTTATGTTGCTAAGTGAGGCCATAGTGAAGTGAGTTTTGCCCCATTTTAGGACCTTCCTGTTCTGACCTGGGCTTCCCCCAAAAGCACTAAGCAGAATTTTTGTCCCGTCAAAACCCCTTTTATTAAATGAAGTTGAATTTCTTGCATTCACCTTCAACCAAAGGCCTGGCAAACAGTCTTTCAAGGGTGTAATGAGGAGCACAGACCTTATCTCACCTGGAGAATGGCCAAGTATATTTTCAAACACAGTGCTGACAAAGATCCCTATGAGAGGGGCCATTCACTTGAGCCTTTACTCCTGAGTTGACCCTTGTTCCTTAACTGTTCCCTTCTCCTGGCAGCTCTGCGCATGCACACACTGAGAACAGGTTCCAGCTGTTCTTCTGCCCCACTGATCTCCGATTCTGAAGGCAGCTGATAGCTGACAGCCTGCCCTGGTCCCCATCTCTGCCTCCGATGCAGAGCCCTCGTCTGAGCCTTCCTCAACCTCCAGGACTGGCCCAGGTTCCTCCCCAACCTCCTCACTGTCCAACTCTGCAGCCAGCTCCGCTAGCCACCGGCAAGCCACAACATTTCCTTGACATGGTTGTTAAGGGAATCACTGCAGTTTTTAAGTATATCCCACAGTTGTTAAATGAATCTTGGCTTTCCCCCTTGGCTTCGCTTGTCGGAAGCTCTCCAAAGGGATTGTGTGATCCCTGGGCCACTGCAACTGTCATAAGTACATGCCAGTTGCCAAGTGTCCGAATTTTGATCACATGATGATAGGGACCTTGCAAAGTCATAAGTGTGAAAAACGGTCATAAAAGTCCCTTTTTCCAGCACTGTTCTAACTTCAGTCACTAAACAAACAGCTGCAAGTCGAGGAGTAATTGTAGATGATTTGGTGTCAGCATGTGATTGAAGGGGAAATCATTGTGATAAACAGAGAGGCAAAAGTCAAGAATGATATGTAAATTGCTGGGTTCTTTCTCCCCCCAAATCTATTAATTTTCCAAAGTGGATTCCAGTCCAGAGAGAGGAATCTGGTGCAAAATTTTGGCAGGAACTGCATCCCATTGATTTTTCTGCAAATGTACACATTTAGCAGATGAGTTTTTTCCAATATTGAAAAGCTGGCATGTGTTTCTTTGGTGAAATCCTAATCAGCTCTATTGCTTTAATGGCCCTTCTTTATAAAAACCATAATTGTAATAATGGCCCTCCTGAATTTCTTTTTATCTTCTTAAAATAAAATAAAAACACAGTGACCCTTTACAACACATTCTTCCAGTCAAGACAAAGAAAAATGAAAAGCTAGCTTTCCTTTTTATTATTATTTTTTCAGGTGACGCGGGACATAGTTTCTGAAAACTTATGAGGGGTGATTATTGGGCTAATGTTTTATTCATACCCAATCTAATGTGCAAACATTTCATATGCCATGATTAAATGTAAAATATTGAATGGTTCTCAGCGACAGAACGTACACAAGTACATAAACGAAAGAACCAGATGTACAACAATCATTTCTGGGGAAAACATTTCATGTCAGCGATCTCAAAATTGTGTGTTTTGGAAATTAATCATCCACACATTGCATATAATATTTCACCTCTGATGATGATTAAGTATAACCGTGGTTTGCAGGTAGAAAGGCCAAGTTTTTTTAAAATGCGATTCAAGCCATTCACAATTCTTTTTGAAATCAGTGTATCAGGTTTTGTTTCGAATCAGTAGTTTCGAAAGTTGGCAACTTCATATAAAACTGAACTCTTTTTTTTGTTTTTGAGAAAGAAGCAAAGTAAGGACATGGAAATAAAACATTTCATCATCACCATCATAACTTCCTCTTATCTTTAGTATGTCGATGATAATCTTAATTAGATGTACAAGTTTTCATAAATGGCCCTATTATGTCCAGGTCTTGAATGGCAAAATATTCAACTCATTCTGAATTTAGTGTTGATTCCAGGCTGTCCTTAGCTGGCTTAATAACCGTTTTATAGTTATGACAAATTAGTTTCCATCCATTGCTTCTTGTCCTGCCTTCAGGGGATTTTGAAAATAGGTCATTCCCCTCTTTTTTGTCACAGCCCCTCAAATATAGGAAGACTGCTATCATGTCATCCATCCTTAGTCCTTATTTTCACTAGCCTAAGGGAAAGTTAAAGGTTCCCTTCGCACATACGTGCTTGTCGTTTCCTACTCTAGGGAACGGTGCTCATCTCCATTACAAAGCCAAAAAAGAGCCAGCGCTGTCCAAAGACGTCTCCATGGTCATGTGGCTGGCAGGACTAAGCACCGAAGGCGCATGGAACGCTGTTCCCTTCCCACTATTTTTCTACTTGCATTTTCGTCTGCTTTCGAACTGCTAGGTTGGCAGAAGCTAGGACAAGTAACTGGAGCTCACTCTGTGACGTGGCGCTAGGGATTCGAACCGCCGAACTGCCGACCTTTCTGATTGACAAGCTCACTGTCTTAGACACTGAGCCACTGTGTCCCTTTCTTCACTAGATACCCACTTCCTGCAACCGTTCTTCATATATTTTTGTCCCTGGTCCCCTAATCATTTTGGTTGCTCTTCTCTGTACTCTTTCTAGAGTCTCAACGCCTTTTTTTTGTATTGTGGCAACCAAAACTAAATGCAGTATTCAAATATGGCCTTACCCAAGTGGTGCTAACTGTTCTAGAATTCATATGAAGGTACCAGGGTTACCTGGGCCAGTTTAGGATTAAACCTCGAATGCTGTAAAAAATTAGCACCTGGATATAAGCGGCTACCTGTGTGTTTATTGTAGAACATAGAATAATGGGATTGGGAGTGTTAGCCAAACCTAAAATATCCCTTAATTTTCTGAATACCCTCTTTTTATTGCCCAAATAAGACTTCTGAATTATTAACATCAATCCTCAGAATACATGTTTGCACAGATTTTCTGATGGGATCTGAGACAGGTGGAAATTCAAGCACTCTCTAGGTATAAAAGAGGCATTTTAGCAATTGAATTCTTTCCTTTCCAAGAAAGGCAAACAATGAGATCAAGCTGTATCCACTGATAAGAGCATTTGTGCAAACAGAATGGCTAAATACACCTCTCTCTTTTTTTTTTCTACCAGAGAAGAGATTTTTGTGGGTAAATAGGGCTTTCATTTTCATTTTTTTAAAAAAATGTTGTTCTTGTGATGATAGGCCGTCTTGTATTGCGGTGTGGCCTGTGTAAAATATCACAAGTGGGAGATGCTGTTGTGTATTTGTTTGTGAGACATATTGTGTATTCTGTCTTTCCTTTAGGAGTTCAGGAAATTCCCAGGACTTCGCTTCTCATCTGTCAGCGGCAGGGAAATTGCTCAATAAATGGCTAAGCCTTTCGAAATTCCCGTTTCCAAACTAGAAAAGATTCCGTAGCTTTTCAGCAGAGTTTTTTATGGAGCTGAGTGACAAGCCTTGGTGATCTTCAGACAGTCTCCTAGAATATATCAAGCTTGTTGTGATTTGGCATCACGCTTCTTCCAAAACACGTTGTACTTCTCTTCCTTCTCCTGTTTGGTAGACAGAATAATAGAACAACAAAGTTAGAAGGGATTTTGAAGCAGAGTTGATATTCAGCCGGTTCGGACCAGTTCTGAAGAACTGGTAGCGGAAATTGTGGGTAGTTTGAAGGACCATCAAATCCCGCCTCTAACTGGCCCCACCCCCATCTATCCGCTTCCTCCCAAGTCCCAGCTGATTGGCTGGGTCTTCTTTGGTTGCCTTGCACAGGAGCAGGGGTCTCCAACCATCGCAACTTTAAGACTTGTGGATTTCAACTCCCAGAATTCTGGGAGTTGAAGTCCACAAGTCTTAAAGTTGCTAAGGTTGTAGATCCCTGCACAGGAGAACGGATCTGGAAAGCAGGTTAGTGGGGTGGGGAGGGAATGGGGATTTTGCAGCATCCTTCTCTTGCCACTCCAAATAAGCCATTCCCACCAAGCCATGCCCAAAGAACCAGTAGTAAAAAGTATTGAATCCCACTACTGTCTTGAAGGCCTTCTAATGCAACTCTTTGCTCAGACAGGAGACCTTAGACCAGGAGTCTCCAACCTCAGTAACTTTAAGACTTGTGGACTTCAACTCCCAGAATTCCTTAGCAGCTTTGCTGGCTGAGGAATTCTGGGAGTTGAAGTCCACAAGTCTTAAAGTTGCCAAGATTGGAGACCTCTGCCTTAGACTATTTCGGACAAAAGGTTGTCCAATCTCTTCTTAAAAACCTCCAGTGATGGAGGTTTCACAACTTCTGGAGGCAAGCTGTTTCATAGATTAATTGTTCTAACTGTCAGGAAATTTCTCCTTAGTTCTAGGTTGCTTCTCTCCCTGATTAGTTTCCATACATCGTTTCTTGTCCTGCCTTAAAGGTGCTTTGGAGGATAGCTTGGCTCCCTCTTCTTTGGGGCAGCCCCTCAAATATTGGAAGACTGCTATCATGTCCCCCCTACTCCTTCTCTTCATTAGACTAGACATACCCAACTCCAGCAACTGTTCTCTATACGTTTTAGCCTCCAGTCCCCTAATCATCTGTGTTGTTCTTCTCTGCATTCTTTCTAGAGTCTCAACATCTTTTTAAAATTGTGGCAACCAAAACTGAATGCTCTTATTCCAAGTTCTTCCTGATCTGTTGCTAAATGTTTGGCTTGGTTTTATCTGCTGATGTCCATTCCCATCCTTGCTTGCTTATTTATTTATTTTATTTTATTTTATTTTATTTTATTTTATTTTATTTTATTTTATTTTATTTTATTTTATTTTATTTTATTTTATTTTATTTTATTTTATTTTATTTTATTTTATTTTATTTTATTTTATTTTATTATTTTATTTTATTTTATTTTATTTTATTTTATTTTATTTTATTTTATTTTATTTTATTTTATTTTATTTTATTTTATTTTATTTTATTTTATTTTATTTTATTTTATTTTATTTTATTTTATTTTATTTTATTTTATTTTATTTGTCAATTGCTTACAAGATAATAGGTATAAGTAAAAACATAGTTATGAATACATGGATACATATAAGAAAAATAAATTAAACATTAGGACAGGGACGGTAGGCACATTGGTGCACTTATGCACGTCCCCTACAGACCTCTTAGGAAAGGGGTGAGGTCAATAGTAGACAGTCTAAGGTGAAAGTTTTTGGGGTTTGGGGAAGAAACCACAGAGTCAGGTAGAGTATTCAGACATTGACCATTCTGTTTCCGAAGTCGTATTTCCTGTAATCAAGTTTGGTGTGATTAACCTTGAGTTTGTATCTATTGTGTGCTCTTGTATTGTTAGGGTGGAAGCTGAAGTATTCATTGACAGGTAGGACATTGCAATGTATGATTTTATATACTATGCTTAGATCAGACTGAAGGCGGCATAGTTCTAGGTTTTCTAGGTGTAGAATTTCAAGTCTGGTGGCATAAGGTATTCTGCAATGAGTAGAGGAGTGGAGAACTCTTCTTGTGAAATATTTCTGGACTTTCTCAATTGTGTTAACGTCAGATACGTAATGTGGATTCCAGACTGATGAGCTGTATTCGAGTATTGGTCTAGCAAATGTTTTGTATGCTCTAGTTAGTAGTGTGATATTACCAGAGAAAAAGCTACGTAGGATTAGGTTAACAACTCTTAATGCCTTTTTGGCTATGTAGTTACAGTGGGCTCTAGCATTTAGATCATTAGAGATGAGTATTCCAAGGTCCTTTACAGAGCTTGGATCATCAACAAGGTCTTGACTATTCAGCTTGTATTTTATTTTCTGATTTTTTTTGCCAATATGTAAGACAGAGCATTTATTTGTTGAGATTTGAAGTTGTCATTTGTTTGACCATTCTGATACATAGTCAAGGTCTTTTTGAAGGGCAGCAGTATTGTTTGTGGTGTTGAATAGCTTTACATTGTCAGTGAAGAGAATGCAGTTGTTCTTAATATGAGGTCATTTATGTAGATCATGAAGAGAGTTGCTCCTAAAACACTGCCTTGGGGGACACCACTGTTGACAGGTACAGAATTTGATAGGACGCTCCCAATTTTGACCATTTGTTGTCTGTTTGAGAGGAATGCTTCTATCCAGTTATGCAAGTGTCTAGAGATGACATAAGATTTTAGTTTTAGGAGTAGTTTGTCGTGTACCACTGAATCCAATGCTTTAGAGAAGTCTATGTAGATTGCATCTATTGCTTTGTCCTGATCAAGTTGTATAGTCCAGATGTTTTTGCAGTGTAAGAGTTGCAGATTACAGGATAGTTTATGCCTGAAACCAAATTGTTTATTAGAGAGTAGGTTGTTTGTCTCTAAGTAGAGGGAAATGGATTGGTTAATTATTGATTCCATGACATTACAGGTGACGCAGCATAAAGAGATTGGTCTGTAATTTTCAACGAGGCTGGGGTCTCCCTTTTTGAAGATGGGGATGACCGTGGCTTGTGACCATAGTTTTGGCAAGGAGTTGGTCCTGAAAGATTTTTTTAAGATTATGCTTAGAGGTTTGCCTATGGCAGTGGATAGCTTTTTAAAGAAGTAGGCACATATTCCGTCCGGTCCAATAGATAGAGATGGTTTTAGATTGCGTAGTGCTTTTTCAACATTGTCTACTGTAAAATCGATATGTATTAGATCATTAGATAGGTATTAGATGTGTAGTTGTCTGTGATTCGACTATGAAATACTGGGCATACTCCATTGCTGTTTACAAATACTGAGCCAAAGAATGTGTTAAAGAGGTTGGCTTTAATAGTGTCATCGTTGCAGTCTTTACCATTAGGTCCTTTCAGGGGTAGGATGGACCTTGAGTCTTTTAGTTTGTTGTTTACAAAATTGTAGAAAGTGCAGGTGAAATTGCGGGTGCATGGAAGGTTTTCTTCTTGTTTAATGTGATAATTGGTGTATTCAGTCTTTATCTGGTGTCATCTTCCTTGTACTCCCATCCACCTGCTAACCTAAAAGGAATGTTATTGATTTATTCAGTAACATTTGTAGACCGAGTCTTCTGAAAAAAATCTCAAAGGTTTTTCCCTATGATCACTATTTTCGAGGCGATGGAGCCAAAATGGAAAGATTTCGAAAGCAGAGGAACGGTGGGTGAAATTGATGGAATTAAACCGAGATGGCAAAATGAACTTGCGGTAGTACAGAAAGATCAAGAGCCAAATTGGTTAGGGACTGGAAAGTCCTTATGGACTTTTGGCTGAAAATAAAAATAGAAAAATGAATGTGTCATTTATGGGTTGAAGATGAGAAAGAATTGTTTATGGAAAGAAGAGAATTAGAATAGAATAGAATACTTTATTGGCCAAGTGTGATTGGACACATAAGGAATTTGTCTTGGTATAAATACTCTCAGTATACATAAAAGAAAAGATACATTAGTTAAGAATCAAGAATCATCAGGTACAACACATAATGAAAGTCATAGGGTACAATCAGCAATCAAATCATACTATGAAACAGTCAATATAAATCGTAAGGATACAAGCGACAAAGATTAAGATCTAATCTTAGAGAAAGAAAGGCTCAAAGACAGGTAGTTCTTGTTTTATGACTGTTGCAAAACAAGACAATTGCAATGTTGGTTTTGCTCCATTTTACAACCTTTTTGCCATGGTTGTTAAGTGAATCACTGCAGTTGATAGTGACATGGCTGTTAAACGAATCTGGCTTCTCCACTGACTTTGCTTGTCAGAAGAAGAGGTTTGCATGCAACCGTCATAAATATGAATCAATGGCCAAGCACCTGAATTTTGATCATAGGGATGTTGCAAGGGTTGTGTGAAAAATGGACATTATTCCATTTTTCAGTGCCTTGTAACTTCGAATGGTCACTAAATGCTTGTAAATCAAGGACCACCTGTATAAATCCATTTATAACTGCTGTAAAAAAAGGTTTGGAAGCTGCTTATTTATAATCTTTTCAATATCTACTTCCTTTTCTAGTTTCGTTCTTATTTATTCACAATTCTCCCTTATTTGCTTTGTTTCTTTGCCAATGTCAGTTTTAACTCATTAAAAAAATAGATTTAAAAGAAATATCTGAAAGTCGGTGTCAAATAGTAGAGTTATGCACAGAGATTCACCCCTCTTCATTCCCCATAGAAAGTAAAGTGCTTCCTTCCCAGATGCATCTTTTCTTACAAAATCCATCTCTGCTTTCCACTTGAATCAAACTATTCGCTTTTCTCCACCGTCTCTC
Organism: Hydrophis major; assembly: GCA_033807585.1. NCBI lineage: Eukaryota > Metazoa > Chordata > Lepidosauria > Squamata > Elapidae > Hydrophis > Hydrophis major. The sequence continues at coordinate 4,903,881 of CM066332.1, forward strand.
AATGCCAGCTTTGAAATTGCTCCATATTCTTTCGGTGATTGAAGAGGCCTTGCCTGCTACTTGACCCAAACAGGCATAATTCGGAAGGAGACCAACATCTGTGGTTTGGCCTTCTGAGGCCATCTTTCTCCTTATGGAAAATGGATAGTGACAGCCAATCAAACTTAGTTGTGAGCTGGCTTTTTTCTGCAAGGATAATAACAGTACCCGCAGAAGCCTTCCTTCGGAAAAATCTCTCTGCTGAGCAGGTTTCCGTGTCATTCAACATCCTTGACTTGACCTCCATTCTCAGAGATGGAGTCCTTGGAAGATAAATCTGCTTTTCCCCTTCTTCCATCCACTCAGGCAGGGGTCCCTAACCACCAGTCCTCAGACCAATACTCGTCTGTGGATCATTTTTTACTGGGCTGCAAAGCTTGGGCGCCGCCATCTTGTTTTGACGGCACTTCCGGGTTTTTGGTTGGAAAGCAGCGTTTGAGTGCTCGCGCCTTAGTTTCGTCGAAGGGGGGGTGGCAGCTTCGAATGAAGAGCCATCCTGATGGTGATGGAGTCTCGTGTTACTCAGGTACTGGTCCGTGGAAGAATAAATAATCGTGAAACCGGTCCCTGGTTCAAGAAAGGTTGGGGGCCACTGCACTAAGGCCTTCTACAAATAGTTAGGTAGGGAGGCCATGAAGAAGAAAACGATCTGTCACAGTGGTGGTATGATACCGGTTCAACCCGGTTCGCCTGAACCGGTAGTTAAAAAAAAAGGCCTCAGCTGAGAGAAGGAAAAAAGCCCTCCACGATCAACTGAGAGGAGAAAGGAGAGAAAAGATCAGGATCAGACCTTTCACCTGCCCCTGTGTTTTTATCTTCTTTATCCTCTTAGCTGACTGGTGCTGCAGGCCTCTTCTGGTGTGTGGAAATCTGCGTGTGTGTGTTAGGTCAGTGGTCGCCAACTGGTGGGCTGTTGATTGCTGGTCTGTGAGAAAATGTGGGAGGTCCTCAGAGAAATGTCCCCCCCCCCAAGCAATTAATCCAGGTTGCTTAGGAACACAAGGCTGCGTTGCCCACATGGCCCACCAACCCGCTGGCCCCCACCCTTTGGCTGAACAGAAACCTTACCTTGAGTAGAGCCATGTGAACTGGAACTGGAAGGTTAAGACCAATGACGGGGAAGGGAAATCCACCCCAGGTTGGCTTGCTGACATTGGTGGGAAAGTTGGTCCCATATTCCAGAACTGCAGGAGTCCCAGGACTGGCCCTTTGGTCATCCTGGAGCATCTGCTCCTCCAGTCCATGGCAGGCCGGTGAACCCAGGTGGAGAAGCAGCTGCTCCCGGATGGCCAAAGAGCCAGTCCTGGGACTCCTGCAGTTCTGGAATATGGGACCGACTTCCCCACCAATGCCAGCAAGCCACCGTCAGTCAAAATTCATATCAGTGGTCCACAGGATTTAAAATTATGAGTTTCGTGGTGCCTGAGGTCTAAAGGGTTGGAGAGCCTTGTGTTAGGTGAACTGGTAGTGGACCAGGTAGAACAGTCAGCATTCCAATAAAACTCCCCATTTCCATTTAGCACTCAGAAACAAAGATCATCCAAGTAAGAAATTTATTAAAGAAGTCGTGTTGGCACATCTGGGAAAAGCTGAATCTGAGAGATCCAGGTTTTCCCTTCCCCAAGAGAAATTCAAAGATCCATCCCCCTGCACTTATCAATCTATCATGTGGTCCAATCAAACGTCATCTCAACTGGAGACCTTCCTCCAGATGCTCCTCTCCAGGTGCAGGGTAACTTGACCTTGACTTCTAAGAAAGAATGTTGTTGAGTCTAATCTTCTGCTCACTAAGAAATCCCTCCTCCCAAATTCTTAGGCACAATCAGGAGTCTGTGAGTTTGATCCTAGGAAGACCTAGAGGACTTCCAAGGTCCCTTCAACTTTGTTATTGTATTCTATAATATATGGCTTCCATGGCTGACGGGACCTGAACTTCATTGCCTGTTCATCATTGAAGTCTTGCCATCTACCATCTGCTATCTAAATGCTTCAACCTGCTTCTGGAGTTCTCCAGTAAAGACTACAACTCCATTAAAGAGTCTGTCAAGTATTATTTGAGGTCCCAAAAGAGCGAGAGTGAGAGAGAGAGAGAGAAATCACGACATTTGGGCAGCCTATTAATTCAGTGGCAAAATAAAATCAGGATGATAATTCATATTGTTATTAATGCATATCGGGATAATTAATTTTCCACCCATCCCTATCATTGCTTAATCTTGGGAAATTACTCTGTTGAGTTCAGTTCTTCTGATGTTAATAAACTAATGATGAAAATGGAGCATAACTATCTGCAAACTCTCTTTCGACATCTGACAAAAACTTAGGAGGGACCTGAAAATATAAAACCTTCTCAATCTCTAAGAGAGAAATACTTGCAGTGTCCCATTTCATTCAGTGTTAATGATCTCCAAGTAGTCGAATGTCTATGGTTAGGGTTAGACTCTCAACCATCCAGGTCATGGTTGTCCTAAAGGTGTTTTTCTTGGAGGCCACTGGACTTTCTTGAAGTTTTCCCCTTGAAAACATTTCACTTCTCATCCAAGAAGCTTCTCCAGTTCTAACTGAAACTCCAAGGGGTCATTCATGAAGAAGAACTGGAGGAAAGTGAGATAATGTCATTCTTGATCTAGAACAGTGCTTCTCAAATTTGGCAACTTTAAGATGGGTGAGTTTCAACTCCTGGAAATGACTAGAGGAATTCTTGGAGTTGAGGTCCATCCGTCTTAAAGTTTGATGAACCCTGATCCAGAAGGTGACCAAGGCAGACAAGATTCCAGAGATAAAGTTGACCAGAGCAGCATTTGGATGTCTACACCAAAATACAACTGTTGAGTCATGATGTTTAACTGTGCAGTCCATCAATCTTTATCAGAATGACTGTTAGGGATAACATTGTTTACCCTAACTGGTTTAGGTAAAATAATAAATATGTTATCATGGTTTATAAGTTAAAGTGTCTGCAACTTTAAATATAGGAGTGTAATTAAGGGAGTGGTTGTAAAAAGCACCATAAAAGAAGCAAGGTACCACTGCTTGCTCTCTCTGACTTGATGATCCCTAATTACTGGATGAAGACTGCGTATTTCCCTACTGCAACGGGAGAGAGATAAAGGACTGATTTATTTGTAAGTGAACTGACATAGGATATTCTACACGGACTTTGCTAATTTAATATCCTTGAATGGACTGACTAAAATGATACATGACTAAAGGACTGTTATTTTGATTATGCTATAAACTCTAAATGGAATAAACTATATTTTGATAGCACAAGCGTATCTGTTATTTTTACTGTATGTTCACAAACATACAAGCTTATCTCACTCATTTATCTGTGTGCCTATCTGACTAACGCTGCACATTCTGTTTAGCTTGTCTCCTTAACCCTGGTTGGGGAACCCAGGCTCAACACTGGTTATGGGACCAGACTTAACACTGGTTATGGGCCCAGAGGCTGCAAAGTCAGTTTAACTAGGATAAAACAGATTTATGTAAAAAGTGAGAGTTTGTGTTGTTACACGTTACAGTAAACAGACAGCTGTGTTTTATTAATTATAGTTTTATATCCATATAAAGAAAACATGGCACAAGTCAATCTACAAAGTTTGTCCCTTATATCCAAGCTGGATGGAACAAACTATGTATCATGGTCTATGAAATGTAGTCTACTTCTATGAAGAGAAGGTCTGTGGAACATAATTGAAAATCCACCAAACGTAGAGGAATGGGATCCAGAGGATGATGAAGATAGACTAAAAATAGAAGAATTTATGCATAAAAATCAACAAGCTATTTGCATAATAGGTTTAACACTGTCTGACCAACAACTTGTTCATATCCACGGAGAGCAAACGGCTGTTGGGTGTTGGCAGAAGCTGAAGAGGATTTATGTCCGAGATAATGTTGGTGCTCACATAAATCTAACACGGAAGCTTTTCAGGACGCATCTCCAGACGAATGGTGATATGCTGAGTCATTTGAATTCTATAAAAAGCATTTTTCAAGAACTGCATGAGAAAAAGCTTATTTTCTCTGAACTACACCAAGTCTACATAATTCTATCATCACTAAACGAAAGTTATGATAACTACGTCACTTCCCTTGAAGTTTTGCCAAAGGAAAGTCTAACTTTAACTGATATAACTGGCAGATTGATTGAAGAGGCCAGAAGAAGACTTGAAAGAGATCAGTTAAGGAGGGAGCAACCTCAAAAAGAAGATAATGAATCTCCTACTGCATACGCAATTAAAAAGTGTTTTAATTGTGGAGGAAGAGGACATTTGGCAAGATTTTGTAAAAAAGCAAAGCGCCAGAATGCTGGCCAGAATACTAAAAGTCATCAAAAGATAAATAAAAATTTAGAGTTAGCCATGTATATTAACAGAGCAGAAAAAATAATTTATGGGTGGTTGACAGTGGAGCATCCCACTGTATAACAAATGATAACAAAAAATTTATTAAAATGTCCAAGAGTACACAGCAGATATCGTTAGCCAATGGCTGGAAACTGAAAGCTAAAGGTCAAGGTATAGCATATTGTTCTTTCATAAAAGAGAATGTAAAAATGTTATATGTACCACAACTTGTTTAATTTAATTTCAGTTAGAATTTTGGTTAAACTAGGATATGTAGTTACCTTTAAAGGAGATAACTGCATAATTGAAAAAGAAGATAAGAAAATTACTGCATCTTTAAGAGGGAATTATATGTGTTAAATGATAATGGTTTAAAGGTGGCTAACACGGTTTATGATAATAAGAAACCTCATAATGAATGTATTCACTTGTTACACCGAGGGCTAGGGCATTTAAATTTTAAAATGCTTAAGAGAACTGTTGAATTATCTAAGGGAATAAGTTTGAAACCTTGTAATAAGTATTTGCAATGCTTTGCCTGTAATCAAAGCAAAAGCAGGGTCACACCGGCTAATAGAGTTGATGGATTTACTACCAAAGAGCCTTTAGAAGTAGTATTTGCTGATTTAATAGGTCCAAAAAAAACCAAGTGTAGGAGGAGCTCGTTACATACTAAGTATAATGGACCACTATTCTAGATATGGGTTTTGCTATTTAATGAAGAGCAAAACTGAAACATATCTAAATCTCTTTAATTGGATTAAATTTGCAGAAAGGAAAACTAAAAAGAAATTAGTAACTCTTATAATAGATAATGGTGCGGAATTTACAAATAATAAATTCCAGAATAGACTTAGAATGTTAGGTATTCAACATAAAAAGTCTGCACCATATAGGCCACAACATAATGCCTTTATAGAGAGACGAGGCCAAACATTACAGTCAATGGCACGTACTATGATGTCTGATTCAGGATTACCTGACAATTTATGGGGAGAAGCAATAATGTGTGGTAATCATATATTAAATAATGTTGTTAATTCAACAACAGGTGAATTACCATTCACACTGTGGCATGGTACAAAACCGGATTTAAGTTACATGCACACATTTGGAGCACCAGCATGGGTGCATATCCCTTCACAACTCAGACACAAAGGACAGCATAGAGCTAAAAGATTATTTTTTGTAGGATATGAATCTAATCACAGATCTTATAGATTCTGGGAACCAGGTACATCTAGAGTTTACACCAGTGCTAGTGCTAAATTCCTAGAATATGTAGGATGGAATAGATTAGAGCAAGATTTAAATAATGAAGTAATTATTGAACCCTACAAAAGGCAAAAAGATCAGACTAGTTATAAGAAGAGTCCAATAAAAGAAGAAGTCCACGAAGAGCAAATAGGACCAGAACAAGAGGAAACAGTTGATCAGGAAGAGTTAGATAATCAAGAACAGTTAATAAATGAAAGTCCACATGTAAGTCCTGTAATATCTAGACGTACTACATGTGTAACTAGACCATCTGATAGGTATCAAGCAAGTATAGTTTGCCAAGTAACTAAAGTTCCAACTAGTATAGATGAACTTAGGATGTATCCTGCTAAAGATCAGGAGAATTGGTAAAAGGCAATGGAAAAAGAACTAAATTCATTAAAGGTAATGAAAGTATATGAAGATGCTAAATTACTTCCAGGAGAAAAGTCCATTGGGTGCAAATGGATATTTAAAGTAAAAACTGGAAATGATGGGACTGTTACCCATAAAGCTAGGTTAGTAGCTCAAGGATTTAATCAAACTGCATCTGATTACGATGAAGTTTTTGCACCAAGCCTTAAAGCAACATCTTTGAGAGCAGCATTAGTGTGGGCAACTAAGAAAAACTATGTCATTAACCATTTAGATGTAGAAACTGCTTATTTGCATGCACCATTGCAGCACACTATATATTTGAAAAAGCCAATTATTAAAAAAGACAATAAAGTAAATAGTAATGATTGCTGGAAACTCAAAAAGAGTCTTTACGGGTTGAAACAATCTGGCTTTGAGTGGAACCAATATATTGTGAAAGAGTTAAACAATATAGGTTTTAAATCTGGTTTAGCAGATCCATGTGTGTTTAAAAGAGAAACTAATGGAACGGTGTCATTATTGTTATTATTTACAGATGATATTGCTTTGATAACTAAGACTAATAATGAAGCTAATGAGATTATATCATTATTAGCCAAAAAGATAAAATTAAAGCATTTAGTTGAAATTAAAAAGTATCCAGGATTGACAATTAACAAAACAAAAAATGGATTTAAGATATCTCAAGAAGATAAAATTTGCCAATTAATTAAAACGTATAAAATGGAACTTTGTAAACCGGCAAAGACTCCAATGAGTCAGGAAGTTTGCCAAACTGATGTGCAAAGTCCCAAATTTGATAAGTCCATTTATCAATCTTTGATTGGTAGCTTATCATATATAAGCAATTGGTCAAGGCCAGATATAGCTTATAGTGTTAATCAACTAGCACATTTTAATTCGGATCCACATCAATGTCATTGGCAATCATTAAAGAGAATTTTAAGATATCTTAAAGGAACAATGAACCATGCATTGTATATAGAACCAAAGGGTGATTTGAGTCTTAGTGCCTATGCAGATGCAAGTTTTGCAACTGACATAAACACTAGAAAATCAACATCTGGGATGGCTATATTATTTGGTAAGACACTAATAGGGTGGAGGTCAATCAGACAACAGCATATTAGCTTGTCCACGATGGAAGCAGAATTTTCATGTCTGTCATTACTATGCACTGACTTAATTTTGTACAAACAGTTATTATTAGACATGGGTATAACTGTTAAAGATTCCATTATTGTGTATGAGGACAACCAAGCAGCTATAAAGTTAGCTACTAGTATTGCTGTAAAAACTAGATCAAAGCATACTGATTTAAGATACTTAAATGTTAGAGAATCTGTAAAGAATGGGCTAATTAAATTGGAATACTGCATGACGGAAGAAAACATTGCAGACCAATTTACAAAAGCTCAAGGAGTAATCAAATTTAAAGAGAGTTGTAACAAATATGATTTAAAGATGTAAATAGTTATATTTATTATTATTTCCTAAAAGGGGAGAATGTTAGGGATAACATTGTTTACCCTAACTGGTTTAGGTAAAATAATAAATATGTTATCATGGTTTATAAGTTAAAGTGTCTGCAACTTTAAATATAGGAATGTAATTAAGGGAGTGGTTGTAAAAAGCACCATAAAAGAAGCAAGGTACCACTGCTTGCTCTCTCTGACTTGATGATCCCTAATTACTGGATGAAGACTGCGTATTTCCCTACTGGAATGGGAGAGAGATAAAGGACTGATTTATTTGTAAGTGAACTGACATAGGATATTCTACACGGACTTTGCTAATTGAATATCCTTGAATGGACTGACTAAAATGATACATGACTAAAGGACTGTTATTTTGACTATGCTATAAACTCTAAATGGAATAAACTATATTTTGATAGCACAAGCGTATCTGTTATTTTTACTGTATGTTAACAAACATACAAGCTTATCTCACTCATTTATCTGTGTGCCTATCTGACTAATGCTGCACATTCTGTTTAGCTTGTCTCCTTAACCCTGGTTGGGGAACCCAGGCTTAACAATGACAATGCATTTCGGCTCCAAAGAGAACTGAATCTGGGTTATCTTCAAAGATGTCATCTCTATAATGGTGACACTGCCCAAAAACTTACTAGAGGAACCTTCATTATAACTGAACCTCCCTCACCCAGACACCAGCTGCAGCGGCCAAACGGTAGGAATGAAGACATTTCATAGAACATTATCAGAATTGGAAAGGACCTTGGAGGTCTTCTAGTCCACCCCCCTGATCAAGCAGGAAACCCTATACCCATGATGGCGAACCTATGGCACACGTGCCACAGGTGGCATACAGAGCCATTTGTGACGGCACGTGAGCTGCAGGCAAACTTACCTCACTGCTCATGTGCATGCCTTACAGCTGATTTTTTGGCTGGTTTGAGGCCTGTTTTAGGCCTCCCGGAGGCTTGAAACAAGCCTCTTCAGGCTTTGCAGGGTGAATAATAGGCCCATTTCATCACTTCCTGTAACACTGGAAGTGACAAAATGGGTCTATTATTTGGCCTGCAAAGCCTGCAGAGGCTTGTTTCAAGCCTCAAACCAGCCAAAAAATCAGCTGGGAAGCGCAGTGCAGATTAAGGGGGGGGTTTGCGCATACATGCTCAGAGGGCATGAGAGGGGCATCCATTGCCTTCTGGGTGCTGGCATTCGAGCACGCAGGTGCAAGTACACACACAATTTTTGGCACAGGAGCCCCAAAAGGTTAGCCACCACCGCCCTATACCATTTCAGACAGGTGGCTGTCCGTCTCTTCTTTAAAAACACCAGTGATGGAGAAAGGATAACTTCTGAAGGCAAGCGGGTTGATTGTGTTCGCTGTTCATTTCGTACTCGTTCCATCCAGTAGGGTGATCCAGGGCTATGAAAAAGTCCTGATGTTCAACATGGCTTTAAAAAAGGACAACCCAATCCTCAAACCTGTCACCGTATAGAACTGACTGTAGTGGAATGCAGCCTGGATCCCCAGAACGAGATCTGCATTCCCGAAGGCAAAGAAACAGTGGAGTTCAGGTAGTTTGACTGGGAGGAAAGAAAGTTAAGATGACTCCTCCCTATCAATTCTCTGAGTGCACCTTTTATGGTACAACAATATAATCGGATTTAATTTGGCAAGTTTTCTGTCTTTAGAGGAAGGACAACAAAGAAAATAGAAGTAATTCTGCATGTCTTTCTCGGTTCTTGAAGCCTGGCAAATATATTCTAATCTTAAACTGTTCAGGAAACTACATTTCTGGCCGAAATTATAGTCTGTCCAGTTTTGTCTCATCCCTCAACAAGGACTGCCAGTCTGGAACACAACCCCAAGCAATGGAGATGACCTTTATTAGCATGAGCCTGACGTCTAATGAAGGGAAGGACTAAGGGTGACATGACAGTAGACTTCCAATAGTTGAGGGGCTCCTCCAAAGACAAAGGGCTTCACATTATTCTCCAAACCAACAAAAGGCAAGACAAACAATGGATGGAGGCTAATCAAGGAGAGAAGCAACTCAGAACTAAGGAAAAAATTTCTAACAGTGAAAGCAATCAACCAATGGAATGGCTTGCCTCCAGAACTTGTGAGCGCTCCATCACTGGAAGCTTTCAAAAAGAGACCGCCATTTAGCTGAAATGGTGTAGAACAAAGGGTTAGACTGGAAGACCTCCATGGTCTCTTCCAACTCTATTATTCTATGTTCTATGTCCTTCCTCCAACTTTACAAGCTCGAGACCAAGGTCTCCTAGCAGCTTCAAGCTGCATTCTTAAGAGACACGGAGTAGTTCTTATTGTCTGTGCAGTAGCAAAGCTATATAACTCTCATTTTCTACAGGGGGGTCCTGGTGAGGGGAATGCTTTCCTTGGTATTTCCAACCAGTTTAATAGCCATTAACATTTAGGTCTCAGTTGCACTAATGTATTTAAGTTTTAATTCAGTATCACTGCGCTAATTAAGCTAGTTTGCTTATCCTGCATCTCAGGGCCTGAATTCTCTTTTCCTTTCTGTACTAAATTAAGAGGACATGGATTGATTTTTGCAATGTTGGTGAATGGTTGCTTTCTTTCTTGTTTAAGTGGTGCTGAACCGGTGATACAGATTGTTGTCCATGATGCAGTTGGGTGGTATGAAAGTCCAAGAAATATCCACAATAGTTCCTTTTCCAGCAACCAATATCTTTGAAGAATGGATTGTCCTATCCAGGTTGATCTCACCCACCCATATATGGAATAGGGAGGTGATGACCTGCATCATCCATCCATCCACCTTCCATCCCACCCACCCACCCATCATCCATCTATCTGGCCACCCACCTATCCATCCATCCATCGACATACCCACACACATACCTATCCATCTATCCACCCACCCATCCATCTATCCACCTATCCATCCATCTATCCATCCACCTATCCATCCACCCATCCATCCATCCATCCATCCATCCATCCACCTATCCATCCATCCTTCCATCCATCCACCTATCCATCCATCCATCGACATACCCACACACATACCTATCCATCTATCCACCCACCCATCCATCTATCCACCTATCCATCCTTCCATCCATCCATCCATCCACCTATCCATCCATCCATCCATCCACCTATCCATCCTTCCATCCACCCATCCATCTATCCACCTATCCATCCTTCCATCCATCCATCTATCCATCCACCTATCCATCCATCCATCCATCCACCTATCCATCCTTCCATCCACCCATCCATCTATCCACCTATCCATCCTTCCATCCATCCATCCTTCCATCCATCCATCTATCCATCCATCCATCTATCCATCCATCCACCTATCCATTCATCCATCCATCCATCCCTCTATCCATCTATCTATTTGTCCATCCATCTATCCACCTATCCTTCCATGCACCTATCCATCCATCCATCTATCCATCCACCTATCCATCCTTCCATCCACCCACCTATCCATCCACATTTCTCTTTTTATCCATGCTGTATAATTTGAAAAGAAATGATTTCCAGTCTTTTACTTATTGACAAGACAAAATGTTGCATCTGGTTAATGAAAATTTAATATGACAGGAGATAAATCCGCAGATGTTTGCTGATTAATATTTAATTGTTCTTCTTGTATGGTCCTTCTGTTGTACGTGGCTGTTCGGCTATAGCTTTGTAAGAAGCATGAAGCCTGTTGTGATCATGAAACTTGATGGTAATTTTATATTTTAAAATATAAAGAAAAATAGATCAACAGCCTTCCTTGATAAAACTCTTCAAAAATCCCAACCCAGCAAGGAAGACGATAGCTGAGAAAAAGACAAAAGGTGTCACATTTCTCATTTTTAAGCTTTATGATTATATTGTCAATGGGAGAAGAAAGAAGCAGAATATTGTGAAATGATCTTTTGACGACTCCAAATGTTGCAGGAAAGATACAGCCCCAGAAAATGTAGAAATTCTACCTGTAGAAACCCCCAAAACTAGTTTCAGAACCAAGATGTATAATATCATATCTCAAGATGGATCTTGACAGATTAGAACACTGGGCCGTATTGAACAAAATGAAATTCAAATGTAGGGAAAAGGAAAGTCCTGCACTTAGGCAAGAAAAACCCAAAGGACACTTATAATAGACGGGGTGAAACCAGGCTCAAGAGCAGGAACTGGGAGAGGGATCTTGGAGTCTTAGTGGACAACCAGCTAAATAGGAGCCAGCCGTGTGCAGCAGCTGCCAAAAAAGCTAATACAATCCTAAATTGCATTAACAGAGGGATACAATCGAGATCAAGGGAGGTACTAATACCACTCTGTAAAGCCTTAGTAAGGCCACACCTAGAGTACTGCATCCAGTTTTGGTCACCACACTATAAAAAAGGTGTTGAGACTCTAGAAAAAGTGCAGAGAAGAGCAACCAGGATGATTAGGGGACCGGAGACTAAAACATATGAAGAACGGTTACAGGAACTGGGCCTGGCTAGTCTAGGGAAGAGAAGGACCAGGGGAGACAGGGGAGCAGCCTTCCAATATTTGAGGGGCTGCCCCAGAGAGGAGGAAGGGGTCAAGCTGTCTTCCAAGGCACCTGAAGGCCAAACAAGGATTAATGGATGGAAACTGAACAAGGAGAGATTCAGCCTAGAAATAAGGAGAAACTTTCTGACAGTGAGAACAATCAACCCATGGAACAGAAGTTGCCTTCATAAATTGTGGGAGCTTCATCGCTTGAGACTTTCAAGAAGAGACTGGATTACCATCTGTCAGAAAGGGTGTAGGGTCTCCTGCTTGGACTAGATGACCTACAAAGTCCTTTCCAACTCCGTTATTCTATTATCTGTTAACTTTCATGACCCGATCCTAACCAAAGCACCTGAAATGTTGAAGCTGCTCCTCCATCTTCCTTGCCATTATAGAAAATCCTCAAGTTACGACCACAACTGGCCCCCAAATTTATGTTGCTAAGTGAGTTTTGCTCCATTTTGCAACTTTTCCTGCCACAGCTGTGAAGTGGGTTGTTGCATTTGTTAAAGTGAGTAGCATGGTTGTTAAGTGAATTTGGCTTCTCCGTTGACTTTCCTGGTCAGAAGGTCACAAAAGGGGATCATTTGACCCCAGGAATAGAATAGAATAGAATAGAATAGAATAGAATAGAATAGAATAGAATAGAATAGAATTCTTTATTGGCCAAGTGTGATTGGACACATGAGGAATTTGTCTTGGTGCAAATGCTCTCAGTGTCCATAAAAAGAAAAGAGACATTTGTCAAGAGTCAAGAATCATCAGGCGCTGCAACTGTCATAAATATGAATCAGTTGCCAAGCATCTGAATGTTCAGCATGTGACCAAGGGGATGCTGCAAGGATTGTAAGTGTGAAAAACCATCATAAGTCCCTTTTTGGAGTTTGCAGAGAGGAAGAGGAGGAGGAGGAGGAGGAGAGGAGGACTGTGGGGTCCTTGGTGCTCTCTGAACTTTGTTTCCTTGTAGACATTTCATAACCCGATTAGGGAACATCATCAGTGCTAGAAGGAAGAGGGGCTTGTGAAGAGGAGGAGGGGAGGTGGAGGACTGGTGCTTCTTGGTGCTTTCTGAGCTGGGTGGTTTTCTTGCAGACATTTCATGACCCAACTAGGTAATGTCATCAGTGCCAGAAGGGAGTAATGGTTTCCGGAAGTGAAGGAGGGAGGAGGAGAGGAGGAGGAGAACTGTGCAGTCCCTGGTCCTCTCTGAACTTTGTTTGTTTCCTTGTAGATGTTTCATTACCCAACTAGGTAATTTCATCAGTGCTAGAAGGGAGTGGGGTTTTTGGAGAGGAGGAAGTGGAAGAGGAAGAATAGGAGGAAAAAATAGGAGGACTGTGGGTTCCTCAGGGCTCTCTGAGCTTGGCTGTTTTCTTGCAGATGTTTCATTACCCAACTAGGTAGCATCAGCAATGCTAGAAGGGATTTGCTCTCTATGGTTGGTGGTTCTTGGTAGTTCCTGATGTGGCTTTTGTTTGTTGGCTATTTGAGTTGGCATCTGTTGGCTTCCAACAAGCCAAGTCAACCAGGAAGCCACCAGAATATGATCAAGACCTGTAGTTAGAATTTAGAGGAGATATTTTCACAGTCAGACATTTTAAAAGTTCAAGAGCTTCTGAACTTAATAGACCCTTAAAATAGCAGTGCGCCTTTTTCTCACATCTTCAAGAAAATGTTCTTCTAGAGCCTTCTGCCATTAATTAATTACGCCCGGTTGTTAATTAAGTTCAGTGCTCTTTGGCCTTGTAATAGGTGCAACAGAAGAATGATTAGAATCTAAATTACATTGTTAATAAAATAAATTCCTTCGCAATAACCCTTTCATGGTCTCCTATTCTTATTCCAATTAATTTAATAAGGTGGTGAAATACAAAACCTGAATCGTAAGTACATGCAATTTGGAATATCATTTAGCAGTTGGATCCACCGTACCTAGGATAAGCTGTAACGTGATGATTGGCTTAGATCTCTGTCACAGAGAGTTGACATTAAGGTATTGAGAGGGGTGGGTGGGCAGATAATAGAATAACAGAGTTGGAAGGGACCTTGGAGGTCTTCTAGTCCACCCCCCTGCTTAGACAGGAAACCCTATAGCATTTCAGTCCAATCTCTTCTTAAAAACTTCCAGAATTGGAGCAATTCACAACTTCTGGAGGCAAGTTGTTCCACTGGTTAATGGTTCTCATTGTTAGGAAGTTTCTCCTTAATTCATGGTTGCTTTTCTCCTTGATTCGTTTCCATCCATGGCTTCTTGTCCTGCCTTCATTGATTTTGCTCTTATCCTTAAAGTGTCTATCCCCTAATGCAGGGGTCTCCAACCTTGGCTCCTGGAAGCCTGGCAGACTTCAACTCCCAGAGTTCCACAGCCAGCTGGCTGTGGAATTCTGGGAGTTGAAGTCCGCCAGGCTTCCAGGAGCCAAGGTTGGAGACCCCTGCCCTAATGCTTTTCTGGTTGGTCTCCTCATGTAAACGGGAGGAAGAGGATCAGGAAGTGAAATACCTTGCTTCATGTTAAAAATGGATTTTACTATGATTTCTTTGCTTGATGGCTGACAGCAGGGTGGCATGCAGGTTTCATATATTAAATTAAAAGCTAAATTAAAAATAAAACTATTACATTACATTTTATACAGACCCTGGGTGCACTAGTTTTAAAGCCATTGTTCCATATTTTGGTTAAAAGCTATTTAACTATCAGTTATTTCCAGGGATGCTTCCAAAACATTAAAGTTATAGAAGAATTATCTATAAGCCCCGTTCTTGGGAACAAGATGGTGGCATTTTGAAGGTAGGAAATCCTGCAACCATCAGCTTTAACTCAGTGTTAAAGGAACACAGATGGTATATCTTTGTTGCAGATATACCTTTAATGCTGAGTGGAACCAATTCCATCCTTATAAAAGGAGAAATTGTCATCCAGACTTGTTTTATAGGTCTGATCCTGGTGGAATTTCCTGTAATATAGAATTGTCAATTTTAATTCTTTAGAAAGGGCATCTGCTTTTTCGATACAATAAGGTAGGACAGTGAAGTCAGCAGAAAAAAGATGAGATTTTAGAAACATAGCTGAAGGGAGCCCATTTTAAATCTAAGCAGGCTTTAAACTTCAGCCAAGGGTTAATTTTAGAGTTACACAAGTAGTTCTATGCAGCAGTTCCAAAGGCAGAAAAATTAAACTTTGGGA
This sequence comes from Hydrophis major, assembly GCA_033807585.1. Taxonomy (NCBI): domain Eukaryota; kingdom Metazoa; phylum Chordata; class Lepidosauria; order Squamata; family Elapidae; genus Hydrophis; species Hydrophis major. The sequence continues at coordinate 4,919,106 of CM066332.1, forward strand.
AATCAGAAGTCTGTGGTCAGTATCAAGAAGCAGATTTGGGAATCGCACAATCAGTTTGTAAAATTCAAATTGCACAATCCATAGTTCAAGTTTGTCAAATTTGTAGAACAGTTTGCAAAATTCAGTTTGTAAAATTCAAGTTGCACAATCTATAGTCCAAGCAAAATATATTCAGTTAAATCCAGAATAACCTTCTTAAATCAGCACCGAGACAGAGCTTATCATAAAGGCTTATCGGATCATAATTAAAAACAATGGGGAAGTGTCGTGTCCGCAAAAAGACGCCAGGAGTCGGTGACTACGTTTAAAGCTCTTTATTTCGAGGATTGGAACCGAACCGGCGAAAAGAAAAAAGCCCGCGGCTTTTATTCTTTTCGCCGCGGCGGCCGCGGCCAATGGCAACGTTTTGAGTCTCCCGCGCTTGGAGCGAGCCAATCGCGGAAGACTCTCAACGAGCCAATTGGCGTGGCTCGCCTGACCAATTAGAAATCCCCGCGCTTTGGCCAATCAAAACGCGGGGATTTCGAGTATGTAAATTAGGACAGAATACCCCTCCCCTCTTGGTATAGTCCTTACGTTGCGTAGTCACGTAGGTAGGCGGGGCTCCGTCGGGTCCTACTTGACCTGCGCAACTCAGTCGTCAGCAGAATCCCGGCCTGTTCGGTCGGGTTTTTGGTTGTTCCTGGTCCTGTGCGAACCGGCTGGTTGATCGGGCCGGTTCCTTCTCCGTGGCTCCCACCTGGGCTTTCCGGGTTGGTTGAGCTATGGATTTCGCCGCTCCCGCTCGGTCTTTCCGGGTCGGTTGAGCTGGCTTGGCAGTTCTTTTCCGGCGAGGGGTCGCGATGGCTGCGTCTTGGTAAGTACTGCTGGTTTATTTTTTCTTGCGCTTGGTTATTCGGGTATTCCCTCCCCCCTTGGTTTGCGTCTTGGGAGGTGGGTTCTTTTGCCGTCCTAGACCTGAGTTGGTCAATGTGTCGTTTCCAGGCTCGCCCGTCTGTGGTTTGGAGCCGGTACGAGCGTGGGCCTGTAACTTGGGTGATGATGGCTGGGATCCATAGGGGGTCCCCCGTCAGGTTTTTGGCATACACGAGGTCCCCAGGAGTGAACGTTCGGTATTTTGTACTTGAGTCTGGGGGCCGCTCCGGGTTATATGTTGGGTGTAACCTGTCGAGTGGGGACCTCAGCTTTCTACCCATTAGTAATTCGGCTGGGCTTTTGATGGTAGTGGTGTTCGGGGTTATGTGTTGTATAAAGTGGAGTCTGTTAATTTTGTCTTGGATCTCCCCGTGGTCCATTTTCCGGATGGTTTTTTTGGTAAATTGAACCATCCGTTCCGCCCTACCGTTCGCCGCCGGATGCGCCGGTGCTGTTAGTGCGTGGCAGATGCCTCTTTCCGCCAGGAACTTCTCGAAGTCGAGGGAGGTAAACTGGGGCCCGTTGTCGGAGACGATGATGTCTGGGAGGCCGTGTGTTGCAAAGAGTTTGCAAAGTTCTTTGATCACGGCCTCCGTGGTTGTTGCCCTCATGTCGCTCACCTCCAACCAGTTGGAGTAAGCGTCAACCGTTATGAGAAAGGTATGTCCATTTGTGGGACCAGCAAAGTCTAAATGAATTCTGGACCAGGGCCCCCTTGGTGTTTCCCACTCCAGGATGGGTGCTGTGGGTGGGCTGGGTCTAGTCTCCTGGCATCGCTGGCACCTAGCTACCCAGGCCTCTATCTGCTTGTCCATCCCTGGCCACCAAGCGTAACTTCTGGCCAGGGCTTTAGTTCGTACGATGCCAGGATGCCCCTCATGCAACATTTCCAAAACCTTCCCCTGTAGTCTGTCCGGGATGACCACCCTGTCACCCCATAAGATGCACCCCTTAAGCAGCGATAGTTCGGTTTGGCGGTTCCTAAATGTCTTGCTGGACTCGTCGTTGTCATTTTCCGGCCACCCTTTTTCCACCCAATGCAAAATCCGCGCCAGACGCCTGTCTTTAATAGTTTCCCGGGCAATGTCTGACGCGGTTATGGGTAGGTTGGGTAGGGTCTCGATGCTAAGGGTGTTTGTCGTTGGTGCTGGGTCAGGGTCGGAGTCTGGTAACGGCGAGCGGCTTAGAGCGTCCGCATGTGAAATCTTCTTACCCGGTCTGTGTATAAGTTCGTAGCTGTAGGCTGCCAGGAACTCGGACCACCTTGTCATCCGGGGAGACAGAATGTTCGGGGTGGCCCGATTCCCTGCAAGGATGCCCAGCAACGGCTTATGGTCTGTTACAATGGTGAAAGGGCGGCCGTATAGGTATTCATGGAACCGTTTTACGGCGGCAACTATAGCCAAAGCCTCTTTGTCCAGTTGGCTATAGTTCCGCTCTGGCTTGGTTAGGGTCCGTGAAAAGAACGCGATGGGTGCTTCTTTTCTGTCAGGAAGGGTATGGCTGAGGACAGCGCCGACGCCGAAAGGTGATGCGTCGCAAGTGACGGCCAGGGGCAAGGTTTCGTTGAATTGAATCAAGATGGCGTCGGAGGTGGGAGGTCTTTAGTTTTTTGGAAGGCGGCTTGCTCCCGTTTCCCCCAAGTCCAGGTTGCCGCCTTGTCCAGGAGCCTATGCAAAGGCTCCGCCGCCGTTGCCTTTTGGGGTAGGAAAACATTATAAAAGTTCAGTAACCCCAAGAATGCTTGTAGCTCAGTTTTTGATTTAGGGGTGGGGGCCTCCTTGATAGCTCTGACTTTTTTACTTGTGGGGTGAATGCCGTGCCGGTCTAGGAGGTAGCCCAAGAATTCCATTCGTTCCGTGCACAGTTGGCATTTCTCCCTTTTTACTTTAAGTCCCGTTACTTTAAATTTAGTTAGGACCTCTCTGAGTCGGCTTTCTAATTCGGCTTCGTTTGGCGCCGCCACTAGAACGTCATCGAAATAGGGCACCACCCCCTTGATGCCCTGCAACAACCGTTCCATCAGGCTCTGAAAGATGCCTGGTGCCACGCTGACTCCGAATTGGAGTCGGTTGCACTTGAAAGCCCCCCGGTGGGTAACGATGGTCTGGGCTTCCGCCGTTTGCTCGTCTACCGGCAACTGCTGGTACGCCTGGGTGAGATCGAGCTTGGCAAAGACCCTGCCCCCTCCCAGTGAGTGCAGCAGGTGTTGCACGATTGGGACGGGGTAGGCGCTTTGTTGCAGCGCGCCATTTAGGGTGGCCTTATAGTCCCCACAGATCCTCACTGACCCATCTGGCTTGACCGGGGTCACTATGGGGGTCTCCCACCGGGCATGGTCTATGGGCTGCAATACCCCCTGTTTGACGAGCTTGTCAATCTGCTCGTCTATCTTAGGTTTTAGGGCGAATGGCACCCGCCTAGGTTTTAGTCGTTTGGGGGGGACGCTAGGGTCTAGGTCAAACGAGATAAGGGGCCCCTAGTACTTGCCCAGGCTTCCGTCGAAGACTTCTCGGAACTCCTGGGTTAGTCGCTGTTCCCAGCCGTCGTCGGTGACGTGGTTGACCCCCGTGAGAGAGATGTCGAGTGGGGCGAACCATTGCAGTCCCAGCAGGCTTGGGCGGTCGCGATCGACGATTGTGAGGGGGAGTTGTTCGGTGCGCCCCTTATATGTCACGTTAAAGTTTTTGGTGCCCACTACCGGGACGCGGTTTCCCTGGTAGTCTTTTACAATAAGTCTTTGGGCGTCTATGTTCCTCCTTTGGAGGGTAGGCACTAACCGTTTTATCTCGTGCCATGCAATCATGGAGAGGTAGGACCCGGAGTCTACCTCCATTTGGCATGGCTGGCCTTCGATGTGAACCTCGACGTGGACTTTTCGGGCGCCGTCGGAGATGGCGTGGCCGATGGTTACCGTCTGGTGGGTCTCCTCTCTCCGTCGGTTGTCGCCGCCTCTCGAGGATCGTCTGGTCCGGTCCCATCGGCTGTCCGAGTGGTGATCTCTGGGCCGGGGCGGTGTGCTTTCCCTTCTGCGGTCGTGTTGGTCCCATCGGGGTGGACTGCGAGGTTTCTTCTGGCGGCAAACCCGGGTGATGTGCCCCTTTTTTTCACAATGCCGGCAGATGGAATCAAAAAACCGGCATTCTGACCTGGGGTGGTCGCCGCCGCAACCGGCACAGTTGGTCCTCGACCTACGACCTCTGCGGTTCCGTTGGTCGCGCCCCGTCTGCAATCGATGTATGTTTTCTTCGTCTTCGGACGTGCTGGATGCAGAATGGAAATCGCCGTGGTGTGTGGTTGTTTCGGATTTTTGTTCGGTCGACCTTGCCGGGTTGTTGTTTCCGCCGCGGTCCTTCGCGTCTGGTTTTCGCATGCTGTCGGCGGAAGTACGGGTTGCTTCCGCGGCTGCGGCTGCGGTGAGGGCGTCTGCTAAGCTGATATCGCCCTTAGCCATCAGCTGGCTCTGGAGGGCGGGGTCCCACAGGCCGAGCATGAATCGGTCTCTCAGGAGGCTGTTCAGGCTGTCAAATTCGCAGAGCCCCCCTAGGCGCCGCAGCTCGGCGACGAAGTCGCTCAATTTTTCACCCGGTCTCTGGTCCCGCCGGTAGAATTCGTTGCGCCGGATCAGGATGGGGACTTCGGGAGCGTAATGGCGCCGAAGGATAGGTTCGAGGACGTCCCAGTCCATGGTGGTTGCGTCGGCGGGCTTGGCCAATGCTTTGGCCATCTGGAAAACTTCGGTTCCGCAATGAGTGAGGAAGACGGCGCGTTTTAGTGGGCCCGAGGCGTCCTTCATGCCGGTGCACTCGAGGTACATGCGGAAACGGTCGGAGAACGATTCCCAGTCCTCGGTGGCGGGGTTGAAGGGGGCGGGCGGTGCGATTTTCGCCATCTTGGTGCTAAGTCTGGCTTCCGTCGGACACGGGGTTCGGTTCAGGGTCTGGATCCCACCTTCGTCGCCAGTGTCGTGTCCGCAAAAAGACGCCAGGAGTCGGTGACTTCGTTCAAAGCTCTTTATTCAAGGATTGGAACCGAACCGGCGAAAAGAAAAAAGCCCGCGGCTTTTATTCTTTTTGCCGTGGCGGCCGCGGCCAATGGCAGCGTTTTGAGTCTCCCGCTCTTGGAGCGAGCCAATCGCGGAAGACTCTCAACGAGCCAATCGGCGCGGCTCGCCTGACCAATTAGAAATCCCCGCGCTTTGGCCAATCAAAACGCGGGGATTTCGAGTATGTAAATTAGGACAGAACAGGAAGATTTAAAAGAAATTACTTCTGCAGCTATAACACAAACCAGAGTCTTATTGGAGTATAGAGGGGAGAATTCACTTTCCAAAGAAGTTTCTCTTAGATTTGCAGAAATGAAAATCCCTTTGCCCAAATGAAATACATATGTTTTCTGAATTAACTGTCAGTTTGCTGCTATAGTGAATCTGTCAACTGTGGAACTCCAGAATTTGATTTGCAATATTTTTATTTTAGTTACTTATAAGGTCTGAGTGACATTGTATTTGCAATTGCTTGGTGGCTTCAAATGTTACCTTTTGAGTTGAAAATGTAATGTCTGAGAGAGAGAGAGAGAGAGAGAGAGAGAGAGAGAGAGAGAGAGAGAGAGAGAGAGAGAGAGAGAGAGAGAGAGATTTGAATAAAGAACTAAAGAAAATAATACGATTTGAAATGTAGATATCTTTCGGGCTTCTAATATCTCCCAGGTTTCTTATGTAAATTAGCAATATACATATTTAAATTTCGGTGGGTCTGTAAAAATCGTAAGTTCACTTTAGTACTGTAGATCCTCAGTTTGCAAATGCGAGGGAATAAGCAGACTTAAAATGTTTTGTGGAAGACATTTGCCCACAAGGTAGATAAAGAGAGAGGTCTTCATTTAAAGGGACAGGTAAATGAATGGTGCCCCCTTCTTCAGATTAACTCAAGTTCCAAGCTGGGAATTTCCTTCACACTTTCAATAAGAGTACAATCTTATACATGTCTACTAAAAAATAAGTCCCACTGAGTCCACTGGGGCATGTTCTTAGATAAAAGAAACAGCCGACATAGTCTGACTCCACTCAGTATCAAGGATGCAGTTGTAGAGATGGTGAACAGTATTAAGTATCTGGGTGTGCAGATAACTAACAATCTGAACACAAGTCATCCTTAATGAAGCGTGCAAACCAGCATCTGCATTCCCTGTGACAGATCAGGAGAGCGCATATTTTCTCCTTCTGCCCCGGCCACTTTTTACAGAGGCACGATGGAGAGTGTTTTAACAAACTGCATTCCTGTTTGGTTTGGTGGCAGCAGCGCCTCAGATAGAAAGTCCCTACAGAGAGTGGTTGAGGACAGTGGAGAACATTATAGGATTATCTCGCTTCCTGTTATTCAGGATGCTGCTTGTAAGCACTATTTGCTTAGAGCTCAAAACATTGTGAGAGACCCCACACACCCAATTCACAGTCTATTTCTGTTGCTCCCTTCTGGAAAGAGGTTTTAAAGTATTTCTAGCAGGAATACCAGATTCTGTAACCGCTTTGTTCCCTAGGCCATCCCTTCGGTAAACTCACAAGGTTAGCTTTTTCACCATGGACATATATACATTAGAACTAGACTGTTGTTTCTGTGTGTCATATATTATATGTGTCATATATTATATGCATAATTTTGTATTTATTAATTTTGGCACATTTATGCAGTGTATATCGGAGGCACGCTCTTTTGAGAGCTGTACACCACGAAACTTCACTGTAATATATGCCCATCAAAGTGGCAATAAAGTTCTTCTGTTCTAGAATTACAGTTTCAGAAGCTAAAAATGGAGTTTCCCGTAGCTTCACCCCTAACTTAGCACCTCACGCATACCAGTCAGGGACTGTAACAACTAGAGAAGCAATTAATGGCATGCAAAACTGTCAGCAATCAGGGTGCCACCTGATGTAGACTAAAGTTGGGAGGAGAGACTGGAAGGAGGAGGCCTCCAACAGTTCTAAAATGTAAGTACAGAAAAGACACGCGATCGGAAGTCGCGGATGAGGTCATTCCAGCAGTGACATCATCCGTAGAACTCCCCGTGTCTTTGCTTGACTTTCCTTTAGCGATCACAACATAAATTGCTTGTCTTGTTTGACTTCCTTGTTCACCGAAGTTGAGCAGATTGTGGCCGTTTTCAACGCCTCCGCCCGACAAAAAGCTTGGGACCATTTCTCCAAAGCTCAACGGAAGAACATAGATATTTGGCGCAAGCACTCTGAGGTGGGTGAACTTTCCTTTTTCTGTTTTTATCCATCATTTCACAGCCTTGGACCACGGGGCGGTGGGGAGGAAAAGGCAAAGGGGCCTGTGGTGGATTCTGCTTTGTTCGGCAGACTTGGAATTGCCTCCAATGTCATGCGTAAAAGTAATTAAAGACAGTTTCCAGAGTCTCTGCAATAGTTTATGCAGCTGAAACTCTGAGACATAATGTCCCTTCTACTAAAACAGCTAGTGGAGAGAATTAGCAGAGTTGCCTTAACATTTATGATGTAGTCCTTTGCGTTAATGAATTCCAAAATGAAGTTAATTCATCGCAATAGTGTCTGAAAGCTGGCAAAATTATTGGGCAAAGCAGATTTTGTTTTGGAACACAATTCTTCATCATAAATATTCATCAAAAAATAATCGTTAAGGAGATATTGTAAATCCAGATTTCTTATTTAATTAGTATTAGCTTAGAAAAGACAAGGTAATTTTTCCAATTTGACTTTGTGACAAAATAAAAGGGAATGTTTTTCATTGCCCGCAATCCAAACTTTATAAAATAGGGCACTGCAGTCAGAATTTGATGTTTTTAATCTTTTGAGTCCTATCAAGAATATATTTTTTTTTCTTTAATGGATGCAGTGATAGCAAAATTCAGGAGTTGCAAAGATTTTCTTGAACCCAGACCAGGGGTGGTATTCAGCAGGTTCTGACCAGTTCGGAGAACTGGTAGCAGAAATTTTGAGTAGTTTGGAGAACTGGCAAATCCCACCTCTGACTGGAGATTTTACAGTCTCCTTCCCCTGCCACACCCACCAAGCCATGCCCACCAAGCCACGCCCACCAAGCCACGCCCACAGAACCGGTAGTAAAAAAAATTAAATCCCACCTCTGACTCAGACAGTATAAGAAAACTACTTCCTAATGCTAATAAGAACTCAAGTTCACCTACAGACTTACAGAAGTGGGAAAGGAAGTCCTCAGTAAATTACGACAGTTTCCTGGCCTTACTTATAAAAAAAAAGAATATTAAAAATGTACTAATGGTGCTTTCCCTTAAAAGGCAACTGGACTTTCTTGTTTTTCTGGAAGACGTTTCACTTCTCATCCAAGAAGCTTCTTCGGTTCTGACTGAATGGTGGAGGATGGAAGGATTTATATTCCTGGCAGTCATCTGGTTGTTAGTACTCTTTCTGAGAGCTGTTGAGGCCACTTGGAGGTTTATCTGTGTTCCTGGGGCCAACTGAATCCCGTAGTCTACAATTTTTCTATTCATACTTCTGCACCATTCAAAGGGTGTCCATCCCAATGTGCATAACTTACAAGTTTCTTGATGAGAAGCAAAACATTTTCAAGCAAAACAAGAAAGTCTAGTTGCCTTTTGAAAGAAAGACATTAAAGATTAAAAAAAATATGTCTTTTGAAAGACATTAAAAATGTAGATTTCATGGGGTAATGAGCCAACTTGGGCTTCCCAAGGAAGGTGAAATTCAAGCAGTGGCCATGTCTACGTGCTGTCTTTTTTTCAAGTTGAAGTCTGCATAAGAAGCCAGGGAGTTGAACAGTACAGAATGATCGAAGTCAAAAGCATCTGCAAGGAAGTCTGTAGCATTTCTCACTCACCCAAGTCATGTTTGTCTCAAAAGTGCTTTTTTTTTCAGGAAGGAACTGGACTTCCTTGTTTCTTCTTTCCTTGAAGACATTTTGCTTCTCATCTCAAGAAGCTCCTTCAGTTCTGACTGGATAGTGGGGAATGGAAAGATTGACACTCCTTGCAGACAGAGCTGGTCATTTGCATCCTTTTAGACAGCCGTTGAGGCCACCTGGATGTTTCTCTGTGTCCTCAGGATCACGTGAGTGGCGCAAATGGTTCCTGTAGTCTGCAATTTTTCTGGAAATCCATTCATACTTCACAGCATTCAAAGGGCATTCATTCCACAGGTGACCCTGAGGACATAGATAAACCTCCAAGTGGCCTCAATGACCCTCTAAAAGGGTGCAAATGACCAGCTGTCTGCAAGGAATATAAATCCTTCCATTCTCCACCATCCTGTCAGAGCTGAAGAAGCTTCTTGGATTAAAAGCTAAACATCTTCAAGGAAAAAAAAAATGAGGAAGTCCAGTTGCCTCCTGAAAAAAGCACCTGTGGGACACCTGCAAGGAAAGAATACCATCTTCAGGATGGTAGATGAAGCTCTATGGGGGACAAGACCCCTTTTGAACTTCTCGGTGAAGCTGCTACAAAATGCAACAGAGTTTGCAATTCAGTGCTTATCCCCTACCTTGTCCATTTTGATGCCCAATCTGGAGATACCGGTGACAGGATATAAGGTATCAGACCAAAGGAGGGGATTCAGAATCGTACCACCTGGTTTGTTCTAGTTGCTAATTTGCTCTCCTCAGAGCAAAATCTCTACCTGCTGTACTTAGCCATACCTGTTGGCTTTCTTATGAAAAGGTATAGTACCAGGACCACATAGGAGATAAATCCTGAGTTTAAAATACTTGGTTACGCTTAGCAATGGAAGAGAAACAGAAGCAGGGAGATTTAGGGAGTGGAAGGATGAAAGAAGGGAAAAATCAAATTGAATCTAGCCTAAACATCTGGGTTTTGTTCAATGCATGTGCATAATGAGAAATCAAGGAAGAATAATAGTTTTTACTAAATCCCTTTTGAGAGAGAGAGAAAGAGAGAGAATTCCCTACATGTTTAATTTATTGACCATATGAAACGTGGCTTGATTCATTTTCCTGAATTCATGTGCTCTGCATGTAGATGATTTCCTTCATTCTGGCTGTGGCTTAGTTGTGAACTGTGTGTTGTGCTGTGATCTATGCATCAGGCTTAATATCATGTGTGAATGATGGTTCTTGGGATCAGGGCACTTTGTAAATGGATGGAATGGCTACACCCTTCCCATGGATAAAAGGTTGGCATGGGATATACCCCAAGATGCATGCTCCTGGTTTTTTCAATTGAAGGCAGAAATGATGGCCATTGTCCCTCTGGTGTCCTTCCCTGGTACCAGAAGGACCCAATTTGATACCCTTTATTACCAAGAGAGAAAGAGAGAGAGAGAAAGAGAGATGATGATATAGATAAATGGATGGATGGATGGATAATGAGATGAGTAAATGGGTGGATAGGGTTAGGGGTAGGTAGGTAGATAGGTAGGTAGAGAGGTAGATAGATAGGTGATGGATGAATAGGTAGGTAGGTAGGGAGAGAGAGAGAGAGAGAGATATGGGTAAATGAGTGGATAGAGTTAGGGAGAGAGAGAGAGAGAGAGATTAAAGACAGACAGACAAATAGAGGCAGAATGTGTGTGTGTGTAGAAAGAGAGAAAGAGACAGACAGATGAGAAAGAGAGAGAGAAAGAGAAAGGGAGGGAGAGTTGATTGGTAGATAGATGGATAGATAAATGTTAGAGAAAGACATATTAGAGAGAGACGAATAATAGTGTGTGTGTGGATAAATAGATAATGGATGGATGGATGGATGGATGGATGGATGGATGGAGACAGACAGATGGGAGAGCGGGGAGAGAGGGAAAATGCATCTACTTTGTTGGCCCCTGTGTGCCACAATAACCTGGCATGGGTCACACCTTAGTTTTTGTTGTAAAGTAAATAAGAATCGTTTCCTTGTCCCAGCCCTTCATTTTGATTTTGTGTGTGTGTGTGTGTGTCTGTCTGTCTGTGTGTGTGTGTAAAAAAAAATAAAAAGATAAAAGTAAGTAATGCATCCATTTACTGAGTGCCCTGTCGGTGCATTGTTAACACAGCAGTCCTTTTATTCTTTCCTTGCCTAACAACAAAAATGCTGTGAGGAGGTAAGAGTTGCTTACTAAATTATTGTGCCTCTTGCTTATAACAATGGTGTTGCATGCTTCCAAGATAAAATTGTACTGTAGTCCAAATCCTTAAGGGGAACCTTTGGAACACCCTGAATAAATAAATAATGGATTGAATAAGGAAACCGTTGGATGTGATATCTGCACGAATTAAAAATAACCTTTTATTATCACTGCCTCTTACGATGTAGATGATGTACAATGTTTTCTGGGGTGATTCATAAATGAATACACCTGAATGCCAATAAAAAAGGCAAAGGATTTTTTTTATTAATCAGGCTGCTATTTTTCTAATATTGAATATATATCTATTAACAATGAAATTTATCTGACACACACACACAGAGAGAGACACGCTACATTGAAAGAATTCGGGATGGGAATTAATTTCTTAACATTTAAATATTTAATATGCCACGATGCATCCAAGGCGGCTCTTATTTGTCTTTTCTGCAAACCATCCTTGAATTTTTAATAATGGTTATTCCCCTGTCTCTTTGCTTTTGTCTTTTTTTAAAAAAATAATAAAGCTGTAAGAAAAAAATGTTCTGCCCAAAACAAGGCACATGTCTACCCTTCCCAAACCCCTATCAACTCTCTCTCTCTGATTAGGGAAGAGCCAGTTTGGTCTAATGGTTAAGGTATCAGGCTAGAAACTGGGAGGTGGAGAATTCCAGTCCCACCTCAGGCACAAGAGCCAGCTGGGTGACTTGGGGCCAATCACTAGGAGACTGTGAGTTCTAGACCCACCTTAGCATGAAAGCTAACTGGGTATCTTTGGGCCAATCACTAGGGAGGTGAGTTCTAGTCCTACCTTAGGCACAAGAGCCAGCTGGGTGATTTGGGGCCAATCACTGGAGACTGAGAGTTCTAGTCCTACCTTAGCATGAAGGCCAACTTGGGTGACTTTGAGCCAATCACTGGGAGATAATGAGTTCTAGTTCTACCTTAGGCATAAAAACCAGCTGGATGACTTGGACCAATCATCAGGAGACTGTAAGTTCTAGTCCCGCCATAGGCATGAAAGCCAGCTGGATGACTTTTGACCAATCACCAGGAGACTGTGAGTTCTAGTCCCGCCATAGGCATAAAATCCAGCTGGATGACTTGGGACCAATCATTCTCTCCCTCAACCCAACTCACCTCACAGGGTTGACGTGGGGAAAATAGGAGGAAGAAACTATGGTGAATATGTTCGCTGCCTTGAGTTACTTGTAAGAATAATTAAGGCGGGAACAAAATCAATAAAAATAAGATAAAAATGAAAAAATAGATAAGGGTGGCATTGCAGGCAAAAAAAAACCCAGGAAGGCGTTGGGTCAAAGAAGGCAACTTTATGCTGAACTGTGGCTTCCAAAATGCTGCGGCCTGAACGCAAAGTCTCTTGATTTGCATGCTTAGAAAGTTGTCAGAGATTTGTGTAGCAGGCTAAATTGGGTTGCTTTATTGATTTGCAGAGGACGTGTTAATAAGAAATCCAGAGGAAACTACGTGGCTTCTTTAGGGAGAGGGTGACTTTTGAAAACACACAAGAAACATACGTCCTGGAATGTCTGTGGAGATTCTCCGTCTTCCAGGTCATGGTTGTCCCAAAGATGCTTCCCCCCTCCCCAAGAGGCAACTGGACTTTCTGTTTTTTTTTTTTCTTTGAAGAGGTTTCACTTCTCATGCAAGAAGCTTCTTCAGTTCTGACTGAAGGGTGGAGGATGATTTATACTCCTTGCAGACAGCTGGTCATTTGCATTCTTTTAGAGAGTCATTGAGGCCCCTTGGAGGTTTCTTTGTGTCCTCAGGGTCACCTGAGCAGTGCAAATGAGTGCGTGGGGCCTTCTTGGCACCCCTGAAAAGACTGTGTTGTGGAGTTGTGCTTTCTGCAGGATGTTTTCTGTGTCCCCACCATCCAGTCAGAGCTGAAGAAGCTTCTTGGGTGAGAAGTGAAACGTCTTCAAGGAAAAACCAGCAAGTCTAGTTGCCTCCTGGAAAAAAAAGAAAAGCACCTTTGGGACTTCCTGGAATGACTGTGCAATTACATAGTCAGGGAGAGCACAGACGACAATATTTTTAATGTCAAGAGATGGAAAAGCAATGGTCACAATGCATTTTGTTTTTGTTTTTTCAAAAAGAGTCAGTTTCATAGAAGGGAAAAACCACCTTCCAGCCAAAGTTGGCATTTGTCCTATCATAGATGTTCCAACAACAACAGAAGCAACAATTGACACTCAAAACTTCACCCCAAACACATTTGGGGCAAAATTCATTGCATCCCGAGAAGCAGTGAACTTTTCCCCCTCTTAAACAATCTTCCATTGTCTCAAAATGAAAACATAGGGTTGGCGAATCTTCCAAGTAAGGAGAAGTCACTCTTTCGCTCAAGGCCAACGGTCTCCAAACTTGGTCACTTTAAGTGGACTTCAAGAACCATAATTCCATAATACTTCAACCAGCCATGGAATTATGAGGAATTGAAGTCCACAAATCTTAAAGTGGATAAATTTGGAAGCCCCCCTGCTCAAGGCAATGTTTCCAAATTCCAGAAGTCAGTTAGGTACTTCTTGGTGCCTTCTTATAGATGCTTCTACACATGTTCCCTTCTTCCTTTTGAGATAACTCTCATTCCACTCACACAATGCTCTGGCCTTCTCTTCACTCCTTAGATCCCAAGGCTCTCAGACAGATGTTCACCCTTGCGATGAAATTGGAATTGTGAGGGAGACAGATGTGTACAGGTAGTCCTTGACTTACAACAGTTCATTTAGTGACCGTTGAAACTTACAACGGCATTGCAAAAAGCGAATTATGAACATTTTTCCTATGTTGCAACCATCACGTGATCAGCAGTTGGACTCCCATTTATGACAATTGTAGCGTGATCCTCTTTTGCGACCTTCAGACCAGTCAACGGGAAAGCCAGATTCACTTAACAACCAGGTTACTAACTGCAGCAATTCATTTAACAACTGTGGCAAGAACTGTCATAAAATGGGGCAAAATTCAACCAATGTCTCAGCAGCAAATATGTTGGGTATCAGGATTCCGGCAGTTACTCCAATTAAATCAAGAGTCTCGAGCCACACTCCCAAAACTAAAAAGGATTTATTAGAAGTGACCATTCTACGTCTGGCATTAGCCTGGGCATAGCTGACTCTGAGATACATAATTCACTGTCACCCTTGATCCTGCTTTGCCACCCACCCCTCTGGATGTATCATCCAATGAAACACGTTCATAGCCAAGAGTCATCAATCATGCTCTCCAATTAGATTTTTGCCTGGCAGAAGCTTCATTCATCTAATCAGTCTCTAAAGAAAATATGAATGGAATGTACTTTCGATTCCACACTGCTGCCTGGTCTTTGAAACTTCTCCCTTTCTTTCTGTTGTCAGCTATAAAATGTGTGTAGAAAATATTTTATGAATTGACATTGGGTTCCATTGTGGTTGTAAATCGAGGACTACCTGTGTTACATTCTTGTAGGTGCTTCTATCTGAGACGAAGGGACCTGTTGCCTGCACCAAGCCCTTCCTAATATCTTGGGAGCAGAATGCAACTTGGATTTATGGCCCTAATAAATGGGAGAGCTCTTCTTGAGTTTCCAAGGCCTCCTTTGTAAAACTTCCATCCATCAGCTTCAGCAACTTCCGTTGTGATTAAAGGCTGCAAACAGCCCTGAAGGATAATGGATTACATTTATTGATAAAACCCTGGATGAATTTCTCCAACAAATTATTTTGAGTCTCTCGTTAATTATGAGGAATAAAATGGTACATTCCTCAGCCACATTTATTTCTCAGAAGTCACTTCTCTTTCTTCTCCCAAAGATTTAATATCACCTCCCTGGGAATGGGCCTTTTTTTTCGATAGAAGAATTAGCTGTCTCTGGACCCCAAAGTGTTACACTCATCACTGGTATATATCCTTGTGTTCCAGCTGACACTATTATTGGACGAAAAGTGAATTCTCTCAATCTTCCTTCTGCCAGCGTTAAGGAAAGTAGGCACAATGTCACCTCTTTTTCAGAGAAGGAGAAAACACAATATAGGGAGCACATTTACATGTCGTTTGCATTCCTGTGCCCTCTTTCCTGTTGGTTATTTCTGTCAAGACTGGCTATTCAGCCCCAACATTTATTTCAGAAATGCGCCTCAGCCTGAGGCCTTCACCTCTCTGACACAGGAATAGGCTTGTTCTGATAGGAACTGATTTTTGGAGCAGTTTTCTGTGGAGCACTGGGCCCTGGCTCCTCTCCCTCAAGGCCATACAAAAATAGATAAGGTCATCATTTAAACAGGGAAGATTTACTTCAAAGCATTATGCACACTTTCAAATGGCGCAAACTTAAGGAAACACTTTGACCTCCACATCCCACATGGAATCTGTTCTTGCCACAACTTTCAAACAGATCTCTCTCTCTTTTTTAAAGCCATTTAAACCTTAAAGGTCAGATAGTACAATAGTTACTATAATTAATCATAGTTTCAACTGGGAAACTGGGGTGATCCTAGATCAAGTAAAAAAAAATGCTAGAGTATTCCTGCCAGCCATACAGACAGATCAGCCATCAATAAGCACATAGGGATAAACAACACCTACATGCCATTCAGAAGAATAGCAGAACAGAATAACAGAGTTGGAAGGGACCTTGGAGGTCTTCTAGTCCAACCCCCTGCTTAGGCAGGAAACCCTACACCACTTCAGACAAACAGTTATCCACATCTCTTCTTCAAAGCCTCCACTGATGGAGCAGTCACAACTTCTGGAGGCAAGTTGTTCCACTGGTTAATTCTTCTCACTGGCAGGAAATTTCTCCTTTGTTCTAGGCTGCTTCTCCCCTTGATCAGTTTCCATCCATGGTTTCTTCTCCTGCCTTCAGGGGCTTTGGAGGTTAGCTTGACTCCTTCTTCTTTGGGGCAGCCCCTGAAATATTGGAAGACTGCTATCATGTCACCCTTAGTCCTTTTTTCATTAAACTAGACATATCCAATTCCAGCAACCCTTCTTCTTGAGACAATCAAAAACAGTATCTCTTTGCCAGCAATCAACACCCAGATAAACTGAGATTGACACCAAGATTAAAACTAGACCAACATTCAAGCAGTAAACAAATCCCAATCAAGGAACTGTCAACTAAGACAAACAATCAAAGCTTAACCAAGAACATTTCTACCACCAACACTGTTTATATAAAAGCTACTTTATATAAACAGAGAGCAAACCCCACTCCCCTCTTATAACTGATAATATTACCTAGTTGGGTAATGAAATGTCTGCAAAAAAGAGAGCAACAAGGACCCCACAGTCATCCTCCTTCTCCAACCCCGTGCCCTTCTAGCATTGATGATATAACCTAGTTGGGTAATGAAACATCGACAGGAAAACAACCAAACTCAGAGAGTACCAAGGACCCCACAGTCCTCCTATCCTTCCTTCTCTTCCTTTTCTTCCTCCTCCTCCTCCTCTCCACAAACCCCATCCCTTTCTAGTAGTGATAATGTTACCTAGTTGGGTAATGAAACATCTGCAAGAAACAATCAAGCTCAGAGAGAACCAAAGACCCCACAATCCTCCTCCTTCTCCTCCTCTACCACAACCCCCCCCCCTCGGTCAGGGCTCCAACAAATCCACCCTCATTCAAATCAAAAGTCTCTGGCCGCATCTCAGAGAAAAGTAAATTGATTTATTAGGAGCGGCCATGTTGGTGTAAGCTGGATGCAGCCAATACTAAATTACATCATACATTTCCCCCTTGACCCTGGTCTTCCCCCCACCCACTGGATGTGACTTCTCCAATGGGGGGCATCCTTTTCCAAGAGTCATCCATCATGCTCTCCAATAACCTTCTTAGGCTCCAACAACTTTGGGCTGCCGAGGTGATTATCTAGGCATTTAAGGAATGCCTTGTTTTTCCCCCACTCCCTTTTCCTGGCAGCTAAAAAGACCAAAGGAGCATCTTTTCAGTTGATACCCTCCTTCCTGGCACTGATGATATGTTACCTAGTTGGCTAATGAAATGCCTGTAAGAAAACAACCCAGCTCAGAGAGCACCAAGGACCCCACAGTACAATAATCAGATGAATGACATCCCCTAATATAGATTTTTATTCCTAAGGCTATTTCACTTGGAGAAACAT
This sequence comes from Hydrophis major, assembly GCA_033807585.1. Taxonomy (NCBI): domain Eukaryota; kingdom Metazoa; phylum Chordata; class Lepidosauria; order Squamata; family Elapidae; genus Hydrophis; species Hydrophis major. Next base: position 4,936,233 of record CM066332.1, read on the forward strand.
TGGTTAGTCATTTAGATGAAGAATTTATGATTCCCAGTAGAGAACTTTCAATGTCCTAGCTAGATAGCCAGATGGTGGCTGCAATTGAGGGCTACGGGTGCCATCTTGGATTTAGTTTTGAACTTTCCTCTTTGTGGATACACCTGCCATTTTAGGCCAAAACTAAAGCAGCTATGAGGTTTTGTCCCCTCTTTTTTCTGTTTTTCTACTTCCGTCTGCCATCCTTTTCCCAAAATCAGATAAATATTGAGCAAGAAAGGATAGAACCCTCCTAAAGTGGTGGGTTTTTTTTTTTAAATCATTCTCTCTCCGAAGTACTTATTTTTTTCCCTCCATACCTTTGTAAGAGTTTACTGAAGGGGATGAATTTAATCTCCTCAGAATCAAATTAGCGTGAAGGTTAAACCTAACATCACCAAAGCAGAAGACGATCCTCATTTGAAACTAGACATTCATAATGCATCTCCATCAGAAGTGCTAAAACTTTTTTTTTTAAATGAATTAACGGGACCAAATGGTACATAGCCACTTTCCAAGGGAAGGAATTGAGTTCAGGAACTGGAATTTGGCTTCAGCCCAGGACTAATGAAGTAAGTTTTAGGGTTTTTCTCCTGTTTTACTTTTAGGAACTCAGGAACGCTCACAGTGAGCAGCTGATGGGGATCCGAAGGGAAGAAGAGATGGACCTGTCAGATGATGACAGTGATGAAAATCCCAGTAATAAGAAGCTGAGGATGGAGGATTCAGGTAAAATTCCAATTCCTTCCTGCTTTGATTTGAAATACAGATAAATCCTCCATTTATGGCCACAATCCTTTTCTCAGAGTTCAAAAAAGCCAGATGGTGGCTGCAATTGAGGGCTACGGGCGCCATCTTGGATTTATTTTTGAACTTTCCTCTTTGTGGATACACCTGGAAAGGGTGTGTGTGTCATACCCCTGTCAGAATCTGAATCCAAGGAGGAAGATGAACAGCTGACAGGGAGTGGGAGTGTGGCTCCATTGGCTGTGGTGGAAACTGGGGAAGGACAGAGTCCAGTTGGGCAGAGCAGGAGAGAGGTAGAACAAGGGAGAGGGAGTTCAGAGGAAGACCCAGACCCAGCCCCTCTTCATCCTAGGGCATGCAGGGAGGAACAGAGAAGGAAGCAATGTGGGTTGCATGGCTTATGGGGGACGAAAGGGCCCTGATTCCCTTAATTAACCATAGCTGGGAACGGAGTTTAAAAGAGATGCATGCTGAGTGCAGTATCTGCTGAGAGCAAACATGACTATCTTGTGTTGACTTTGCTTATCTGTGTTCCTGGCATCTTCCCAACCATGTTGAGTTATTGTCGTGCCTTTCATGTCTGGAATTCTTGCTCCTGCCCTGCTGGACTAATTACCTCATCTTGCCCTGATTGGACTTATAGTTACAGTTTTTGTTGACCATGTTTTGGACTTGATTCTCTGCAGTCAAAGGCTGTTCCTGGGAGAGTTTTTCTCCAGCCAGAAGGTAACTTGGACATTGGGGCAAAGTTGTAGCTAATAAAGGGACTCCTACTGATTGTCTGACTGGGTTGCCTTTGTGCCATGCTCCTTTGGGTCATCACAATGTGTGTGCCAGTTTAACACAGGTAGTCCTCGACTTATGACCTCAATTGAGCCCAACATTCCTGTTGCTAAGTGAAGTACTCACTAAAGTGAGTTTTGCCCCATTTGACATCCTTATTTGCCACAGTTATTAAGGGAATCACTGCCATTGTTAAGCTAGTGACATGGTCGTTAAGCGAGCATGGCTTCTTCCATTGGCTTTGCTTGTTGGAAGGTCAGAAAAGGGGATCGTGTGACCCTGGGATGCTGCAAATGTCATAAATACGAATCAGTTGCCGTGCATCTGATGACCTGGGGATGCTGCCATGTGTTGTGGTTCGCCAGCAACTGGTGCAGAAGGCAGAGGAATCAGAAGTAGGGAAGAACGGGGACCAGTCTGGAAGTCTGGGGAGGATTTGGATGAGGGTCCTGCATCTGATGCAGGGATGGGGCCAGGACCATCTGGGAGTTAAGTGCTGACTCCGGAACCTCTACAATCTGGCAGCAGTGAGGCAGAGGAATAAGGGGAGCCTGTTCCCAATGCACGTGTGCGCAGAGCTGCTAGAAGGTGAGAGCAGCTGAGACAAAAGGGGCAACTCGGGAGTAAGGCTTGGAGGTGATTGCCCCTCCCACAAAGTATAAAGGACAGGCAAAGGTAGAGAAACCTTTGCAGGAAGCAAAGTCGTTCATTCTGTTCAGATTAAACCTTGAAGCTCTGTGTGGACTTTGTACTTTGGTTGGGGTTTTTTCAGTTAATTTGGCACATTTGTTGTTGGCAGCAATTCAAAGGAGAGAGAGGTGGGTGCTTATCTCGAGGGACTGTTTGGGACTCATTACAGGCTGAGAATGCACATAATTCCCAGCTTTGAAATAAAACAGGAATTGTTTGAACTGAACATGTGCTTAATTACGGTCTCAGGAAGCCTTGGTCAGAACACCATGAAAAACAAGTCATAAGTCCCTTTTTTCCCGGTGTCACTTCAAACGGTCACTAAATGAATAGCTGTAAGTCGAGGACTATCTGTACTTCCATCCTTGAACCCCCTGAGAGATCTGATCAAATGGGATGCTTACCTTCCGTGGTTTTACGGCAGAGAATTGTGCCGCAAAAATCCACATTTTTCAGAGAAAGAGGCTTCCCCCCTGACGGATTATAATTCCTGTGCTGGAAACAGATTCGATTTTCGCAGGTCCGATCTTGCGGATATACAACTTGATACAAAAGGCTGATAAAAGGATTCTTTGTGGAGAAAAACGCCATCTTTGTGAGGGAGAAGAAAGCTTTGTACGCGGTTTATGGTTATAGCTAATAAAAAGAACAATCAAGAAAAAAGGACCCGGGGCAGCCTATTGATCTGCGAGCAACTCTTTGATGTGGAACCACTCCAGGTGTTAATCCTTCCTGTGTCCCCCCGTTATTCTCATGGTCTCCTGCTTATTTCTTGCAAGGGAACAGGTCAATAATGGATTTTCAGTTTTTTTCACCATGGAATGGGAAAGGGTTTTCCTGTTTTATTTCCCTCAGCGCTGGGATGTTTCTGTCACTCGGCACAGAGCAAAGATGCCCCCATGGAAGGTAGAATCAGAGGGTTGGGAGGGACCCTTGGAGGTCTTCTAGTCCAACCATCCCTTCATTTCCTCTTCCTGCTGCTCCTCCTTCCCCTCTTCTTCTTTTCTTCTCCTCTCCCTCCACCTCTCTATTTCCCCTTCCCCTCCTCCTTCTTCCTCATTTTCCCCTTTTCCTCTTCCTCCTCCTCTTCTTCTTTCTCTTCCTCTTCCTCCTCCTCCTCTTTTTCTTCTCCTTCTTATTCCTCTCCTTCCCCTTTTCCTCTTCCTCTTCCTCCTCCTCCTCTCACTCCACCTCCCTATTTCCCCTTCCCCTCCTCCTTCCTCTTTTTCCCCTTTTCCCCTTCCTCTTTTTCTTCTCCTTCTTCCTCTCCTTCTCCTTTTCCTCTTCCTCCTCCTCCTCCTCCTCTTCTTTTCTTTTCCTCTCCTCCACCTCCCTCTTTCTCCTTTCCTTTCTTCTTCTTCTTCTTCTTCTTCTTCTTCTTCTTCTTCTTCTTCTTCTTCTTCTTCTTCTTCTTCTTCTTCTCCTTCTCCTTCTCCTTCTCCTTCTCCTTCTCCTTCTCCTCCTCCTCCTCCTCCTCCTCCTCCTCCTCTCCTTTTCACTCTTCTTCTTCTTCTTCTTCTTCTTCTTCTTCTTCTTCTTCTTCTTCTTCTTCTTCTTCTTCTTCTTCTTCTTCTTCTTCTTCTTCTTCTTCTTCTTCTTCTTCTCTTTCTCCTTCCCCTATTCCTATTCCTCCTCCTCCTCTACTTTTTCTTCTTCTTCTTCTTCTTCTTCTTCTTCTTCTTCTTCTTCTTCTTCTTCTTCTTCTTCTTCTTCTTCTTCTTCTTCTTCTTCTTCTTCTTCTTCTTCTTCTTCTTCTTCTTCTTCCTCCTCCTCCTCCTCTTCCTACTACTACTACTACTACTACTACTACTTCCTCTCTAACTGTGCCTTCAACAGGGCTTTTACCAGTCGGAAAACTGCAGTAAATAAATACAGAGTTTTCTAGACTTGGAGAAAAATGGAACTTCTCATTTGCCCAGAGACCCTCTGGTCTCTTGAGCTAAAACCAAGCCATCCCTGCCTCCAGTATCTGCTAAGTACTGTACCTAGAAAAATCTCCACAGAGAATGCCATAAGGAAGCGACAGGTTAGCTTGTACTTCATAAATCCAGCCAATGCCTCTGTGAGCAATTCTCGTGCTACAAGTGATATGAGCAAGGATTTTGTTTTTCATTTGACAGAGCGTAGAAATATAGAGTTTCTTCTGGTCGGATATTATTATTGTAGGCTCAGTTAACTCTTGCTGTACTCCAATTTCACTGGCAGTTTCGGGGGCTGCGCTGGATTAATGCAAAGGACTAAGGGTGACATCATAGCAGTGTTCCGATATCTCAAGAGCTGCCACAAAGAAGAGGGAGTAATGCTGTTCTCCAGAGCATCTGAAGGTATACAGCAAGAAGCAACGGATGGAAACTAATGCAGGAGAAACCTAACCTGGAATTAAGGAGACATTTCCTGACAGTGAAGACAATCAGTGGAACGACATGCCTCCAGATCTTATGGGTGCTCCAACACTGGAGGTTTTTTAGAAGAGATTGGACAACCATTTGTCTAAAATGGGATAGGGGGTTGGACTAGAAGACCTCCAAGGTCCCTTCCAACTCTGTTATTCTATTCTATTCTTCATTCCAATATTCTATTCTATTCTTATTTTGGAGAATTTTTGAATTTATTCTGCATTCTACAGAAAGATGGCCGGTTTCTGATTCCATAACATATCACCTAAGGAATTGGTAGTTCCTTAAGCCAGTGGTGGGATTCAAACATTTTTACTACTGGTTCTGTGGGTGTGGCTTGGTGGGCCTGGCAGGGGAAGGATAAACTGCAAAATCCCCCTTCCCTCCCCACCCACTAACCTGCTTTCCAGCTCCATTCTCCTGTGCAAGGCAACCAAAGAAGATCCAGCCGATCAGCTGGGACTCAATGGGAGGCAGAGAAGAGATACGGGGTTGGCGGGGCCAGTCAGAGGTGGGAATTGTCGGTTTTCCGAACTACTCCAAATATCTGCCACTGGTTCTCCAGAACCGGTCAGACCGGCTGAATACCACCTCTGCCTTAGGCCATGAAGGAACCTAAGCATATGGGGTGGTGCATGAACAAGAATTAATACAGCTGCATCTCAGAAGAATTAAGGTGCCTTTGAGGTGCATTCAAAAGCCTGCAAAACATTTTACATGTGTTGCATGTAAAAAAACATGCTTCACTTGCCACGAAGTAGGACTTCAGTTGCAAAGTCGTGGATGTCAGTCTTGACTTTTGGGACACCCCTTCATGGATGCCCCCTGTGCTGGTAAACTTTTCTCTCTCTTTTAAAAGTCGGATAAATGCAAGATACAGATTCACAGATGCGAGAGAAAGAATCTTTGGAGTCGTTGGTTGCTCTCCGAGTTTGGTTTTTTTCTTTTCTTCTTGCAGACATTTCATTACCAAAGTAGGCAACATCACCAGGGCTAGAAGAGAGTGGGGTTTGTGGAAAGGAGGAGGGGGGAGGAAAAGGAGGAGGACCGTGGGTCCCCTGGTGCTTTCTGAGTTTGGTTGTCTTCTTACAGACATTTTATTAGCAAACTCGGTAACATCTGCAGGGCTAGAAGAGAGTGGGGTTTGTGAGGAGGAGGAGGAAGAAAAGGAAGAGGAAGAGGAAGAGGAGGAGAGGAGGAGGAGAAGAAGAAGAAGAAGAAGAAGAAGAGGAAGAGGAAGAGGAAGAGGAAGAAGAAGAAGAAGAAGAAGAAGAAGAAGAAGAAGAAGAAGAAGAAGAAGAAGAAGAAGAAGAAGAAGAAGAAGAAGAAGAAGAAGAAGAAGAAGAGGGAAAAGTAGAGGAGGAGGAGGAATAGGAATAGGGGAAGGAGAAGGAGAAGGAGAAGGAGAAGGAGAAGAAGAAGAAGAAGAAGAAGAAGAAGAAGAAGAAGAAGAAGAAAGAAGAAGAAGAAGAGAAAGAGGAGAAGAAAAGGAAGAGAAGAAGAAGAGGAGGAGAAGGAGAAGAAGAAGAAGAAGAAGAAGAAGAAGAAGAAGAAGAAGAAGAAGAAGAAGAGAAGAAGAAGAAGAAGAAGAGAAAAAGAAGAAGAGGAGGTTGAGGACGAGGAGAGGAAGAGGAGAAGAAGAAGAAGAGAAGAAGAAGAAGAAGAAGAAGAAGAAGAAGAAGAAGAAGAGGAAGAGGAAGAGGAAGAGGAAGAGGAAGAGAAGAAGAAGAAGAAGAAGAAGAAGAAGAAGAAGAAGAGAAGAAGAAGAAGAAGAAGAAGAAGAAGAAGAAGAAGAAGAAGAAGAAGAAGAAGAAGACTGTGTGATCCCTGGTACTCTCTGAGCTTGGTTGTTGTCTTGCAGACATTTCATTGCCCTACTAGATAATATCATCAGTGCTGCAAGAGAGTTGAGGTTTGCTCAAGAAACAACCAAGCTCAGAGAGTACCAAGGACCCCCACAATTCAACCCTGAGCTACGTTCTCTTTTATAAGAAATAAGTTTGTCTTTACCTAATCTGTGTGTGTGTGTGTGTGTGTGTGTGCTGTTTGCATTATTTGTATTTAAAACAAAGTAAGTCACCCCTAATTTATTTTGCCTTAAAAATAGAACATGGCATGAACTATTTTGATTACCTCGTTGCTGAAAAGGTGTGCGTAAATTTTCTTTCCTGTAGGTGTTTGTTTTACTTTAGGCAAGTCTGGTTTATAAAAGCGGGAGAGGAGAAATGGGCTTTGTAAAAGAAGGTTCATGAAATAGGTTATCTGAAATTCATAGCAGCAGCCAGTGCTAGGTTTGAACTTGCAGATTAGAAAAAGGGGAGAAAAAATAATTGTCTCTTTTTTTTTTCCTTTTGGTCCCCTGGAAATAACAGACAATTTATTTTTGAAACCATTTCTGGCCAAGAATCAGGGCCCACGGGAGGTGAACCGGTGATGATGGCAGCCGCTGTTGACAGAGGGACCTGAATGAAAAACCAAACCAAAATAGAAATGGCCGCTAGCTGAGGTACAGCAAGCCAATTAGATATATTAAATAAAAATAAGAAAATGAAATTTCTGAGGAGGGGTGCCTATTTGCAATGCTAAAAAGAAAAGCAGCAACACCATCACCCTATCCATTAAATGTTGGTGCAAATACCATCTTGTGGCTTCTCACTTCTCTGCCAACTGGCACTGATTCCCCAAAAGTGAAGGACTGTGAACTAATTTCAAGAGTTATTGAAGGGCGGCTGTTTTCACGTTGCTGGCTGGAAAGATTTTCACCCCCCTTAGGACAGATCACTAATTTCCCCTCGTAATGAAAGAATGGTATTGTTTATACCGCTTAAGGCAACCAGGCCACACACAAGTTCTCCTCTTACAACGTCAGTAAGTGAATGGCAGGAAACCTGCAGGATAGTATTCCTCAACTTGCAGCCATTTTGTTTCATGGCCATTTTAAAGCGCAGCAACAAAGCAGAATATGGGTAGCTCGGAGTTCAGGTGAGGAGTCCTTGGTGTTCACCGAGCTTCATTGTTTGCCTGAGGACGTTTCATGACCTAACTAGGTAACATCATCAGTGCTAGAAGAGAGAAGGTATTGCGGGGAGGAGGAGGAGGAGGAGGAGGAGGAGGAGGAGGAGGAAGAAGAAGAAGAAGAAGAAGAAGAAGAAGAAGAAGAAGAAGAAGAAGAAGAAGAAGAAGAAGAAGAAGAAGAAGAAGAAGAAGAAGAAGAAGAAGAAGAAGAAGAAGAAGAAGAAGAAGAAGAAGAAGAAGAAGAAGAAGAAGAAGAGAACAATAGTGCCTGGTAATAGTAGTCGTGTGGGGGTCCTTGGTACTGTCTGATCTGGGTTGGTTTTTGCAGATGTTTCTTTACCCAGCTAGGTAACATCAGTGTTAGAAGGGAGTGGGTTTATAGGGGGGAGGAGGAGAGATTGAATAGGATTATGGAGCCCTTCCTCCTCCTCCTCCTCCTCCTCCTCCCCACAAACCCCACTCCCTTCTAACACTGATAATGTTACCTAGATAATGACCCCTCCAAGTTACTACAGGATGGGAGGGGAGTGACTTCTGAACTATCCTCAATCTCTGTGATTGACAGAGCATATCCCCACAATCACATGATCAAAATTGGGGTGCTGTGGCCATCTCACACGAAGTGCCTCTGTATGCAAGCATCACAATAAAACCATAAAAATATTTAAAGCAGTCATTTGAAGAAGAAAAAACCTAGCCAGGCTTAAAAATAGAACCACCCAGTAGAAAGTAGATTAAACCCAATGGCATCTCCAGATAGAACAGACTAATAGAGTTGAAAGGGACCTTAGAGGCCTTCTAGTCCAACCTTCTGTTCAGGCAGGAGACTCTACATGATTCCGGATAAAGGGTGTCCAATCTCTTCTTAAAAACCTCCAGTGATGGAGCAGCCACGACTTCTGGTAGTGTTCTGACTCGTGCCCTTTTCCAACAAATCAAACACAATCCAAAAGGAACAGAATCCTTGTAATGCTTTTACAAAATAATTAGCTGGGATAAGCACAAGCCTTGCCAAACTGTGCGAGACTTGCCAAAAGATAACAGACAAGAAGCAATTTGCAAAATAAGCATCTTCAAACACAAACTCAGGATACTGGAATGTCCATGAGGCCGAGTTTCAAAACTTTTGAACTTTGCCTCCTGCAAAGAACATTCGCTTCACAGCTGGCTTTTATCTTCTTGAAGGAGGAGCTATTACCTTGCAGCCTTACTCCTGAGTCACCTGTGCTGCTGCTCTTTCCTCTGAGCAATCCTTTGTGAACGCGCACTTGGCAGAGACTCCTTGGGAACCTCCTCCTCGCTACTGCCAGCCCCCACAATCTCCGAAAGCAGCAGTCCACTCCCTGACGGTCCTGGCCCCTCATCTGAGTCCTCACTCTCCTCAGCCATCCGCACCTGCTGTCAGCTAACCACAACAGGTGGCAAGTTGTTCCCCTGCTTAATTGTTCTCACTGTCAGGAAATTTCTCCTGAGTTCTAGGTTGCTTCTCTCCTTGGTTAGTTTCTGTCTAAGTCCTGTGAAATCCCAAGAATGATATGGAGCATCAAAGCGCAAGGAGCTAAACGCACCTTTCGCGTGTAGTTGGCGAGCATTGTGTATACAAATGGTTATGGAGGGCTTTTTTGAAGGGCTTTTTTCCCCACAGGGAGGAAGCATTGCAACATAAGCCGCAGGCAAAAGGAATCACAAGGAGCCACTGTATTATTATACAAAGAACTAGCATTTAGAACACCATCATTTCTGGTACATGTATTTTTAATATTTTTCCCCCCTGGTCTCACTATTCCTTCACTTGACTGCTGAAAGTTCTTTGAACTTTTCCTTTGTTATTCTAGCATCAATTCTCAGGTTTGGATTGGATTTTTTATTTTTTATTTTTTTGCATCAACATCCCAACTGCGAAAAATCAACCTGATAAACATTGCTAAAGTTCTCATCATACTGCGGTGTCATTTTTATTTGTTTTATTTATTATTCGATGTGTTTGCCGTTAGTTCTTCAGTGGGAATTACAAGAGTAATGCAGAACTAAGGAGATAATTTCTATTAATACAAATCAGTAAGCTTTCCTATAACACTAATGCTAACTATGGTCTAGGGCAGTGGTGGCTAACTTTTTTGGGCTCCTGTGCCAAAAACTGTGTGTGTGCTTGCACGCTCATGTGCTAGCACCCAGAAGGCAATGCACCCTCCCCAGGCTCCCTATGCATGCACGCGCAATCCTTCTTCTTCTTCTTCTTCTTCTTCTTCTTCTTCTTCTTCTTCTTCTTCTTCTTCTTCTTCTTCTTCTTCTTCTTCTTCTTCTTCTTCTTCTTCTTCTTCTTCTTCTTCTTCTTCTCCTCCTCCTCTTCCTCCTCTTCCTCCTCCTCCCTCCTCCTCCTCCTCCTCCTCCTCCTCCTCCTCCTCCTCCTCCTCCTCCTCCTCCTCCTCTTCTTCTTCTTCTTCTTCTTCTTCTTCTTCTTCTTCTTCTTCTTCTTCTTCTTCTTCTTCTTCTTCTTCTTCTTCTTCCTCCTCCTCCTCCTCCTCCTCCTCCTCTTCTTCTTCTTCTTCTTCTTCTTCTTCTTCTTCTTCTTCTTCTTCTTCTTCTTCTTCTTCTTCCTCTTCCTCTTCCTCTTCCTCTTCCTCTTCCTCTTCTTCTTCTCCTCCTCCTCCTCCTCCTCCTCCTCCTCCTCCTCCTCCTCCTCCTCCTCCTCTTCCCCTTCCTCTTCCTCTTCCCCTTCCCCTTCCCCCTTCCCCTTCCCCTTCTCCTTCTCCTTCTCCTTCTCCTTCTCCTTCTCCTTCTCCTTCTCCTTCTCTTTCTCCTTCCCCTTCCCCTTCCTCTTCTCCTTCTCCTTCTCCTTCTCCTTCTTCTTCTTATTGCCAGCTTCTTAGTGGCTCCTTGGTTTGCCCAAGCTAATTTGGTTCAATGGGTTTAGGATCCCAGTTTTATGACACTTATGGGATTGGCATTAAAAAAGCATTAAAAGTTGTAAATCTAATCTTACGAAGCTTCTCCTCTGGAAATATCAAATTCCCAACTAGAGCATACAAAACTTTTGCTAGACCAATACTCAAATACAGCTCATCAGTCTGGAATCTGCACTGTATATCAGACATCAATACAATTGAGCAAGTCCAGAAGTATTTTACTAGAAGAGAATTACACTCCTCTGCTCGCAACAGATTACCCTACACCACCAGAGATTTTGGGCTTGGACAACCTTGAACTACACCGCCTATGGTTAGACTTAAGCGTAGCGCACAAAATTATCTGCTACATGTCCTACCAGTCAACAACTACTTCAGTTTCAACCATAACAATGCAAGAGCACAAAACAGATACAAACTCAATGTAAACTGCTTCAAACTCAATTGCAGAAAGTACAATTTCAGCAACAGAGAGGTCAATGCCTGGAATGCACTACCTGACTCTGTTGTTACATCCTCTAACCCCCCACTTCTTTAACCTCAAACTATCCACTATTGACCTCACCCCATTTCTAAGAGGTCTGTAAGGGACGTGCATAAGTGCACCATTGTGCCTACTGACCCTGTCCTATTGTCCCCATTTATTCGTATCTATTTCCTGTATTCTTACTCATGTTTATACTTATACTTATTATCTTGTAAGCAACTGACAAATCAAATAAATAAATAAATTGGTTTTCTCAGAATAAGCATAAGCTGCCTATTACTCTAGCTATCCAAAGATAACTTTGCAGGAGCAAACCGTATCTTGGCAACATCCTTTTGAGTTATTCTGATGTTCATAGCTTGAGATGTCTGTGGAGATCCTCAGCTATCCATGGATAGGTATAGTCTCCTGTTTGAGCAGGGGGTTAGGCTAGAAGACCTCCAAGGTTCCAGCTCTATTCTAATCCCATTTGAAGGAGGCATCTGGCATTTCTTCAAAAGCAGCTCCTCTGAATCTTACAGAAGAGCTGAATTGTCTTGGACCAGAGGAGAAATGGCTGACAACAGCACAAATATAATTAAAATGAAGAGGTACAGCTCAGAGCTAAGCATTCTTGATATTTATGTGATGCATAATCCACCCAGGACATAAAGCTTTTTCATTGTCTGGTCTCTTCAGCCTATCAAAGGCCAAAATCCATGCCATTTATCACAGCGCAGAAAGTTTTGTTAACATTACTTCTTGGTTCTTGGATCTCTTTCAAAAGAAATGAAAGAAAGAAGCGGAATTTTCGAGAGGACATATTTAATGAAATATTTTTGCACAAATATCTAGCTAAGCTACAAACTGTTTGCAATGCCTGTGGTGCCACGATGACTTTGAACTGCCAGAAATGCTATTATCTAGATTATGGTTTATTACGTTTTCTGGTTTTTCATCTTGATAAGTTTTAATGCAGGATCATTACATATGAGAATAGATTTAATCCTGTTCTTAGCAGGCTTTAAGGACACCAAAGGGATTATTTATATAATAAGATGCAAGGTTGCTATGGAAAACTCTATAGCAACCCTAGCATCTTCAGAAAAGCAAGCAGCCACTTGTGACAGCAATCTAAATTTACATTTATTTTAGTGTCATTTTTATCGACACTCTTAGTCTCTCATTTTGACAAGATGCTAAAATATGTATTTTTTTGTGGGGGCGGGTCAGGCTTGAGCAAAATTTATAGTCAAGCCCCAGAATTAAAACAGTTCCTTTAAAAATATTGAAAAACAACAGTAGGGTGATTTTGCCATTAAAGAATAGCATTTCAGAAAGAAGATATATTTACCTTCCTTTATGATAATAATATTTTTTTATTATTATTTTCTTGGAGAATGGAGAGAGTAACGTTAATTTATCTTACCTGCCAGCAGTCTTGAAATGAAATCATGTATTTCAGAGAACTAGCAGTGAGGATGCCACAATGTCTGAATACTTTATCAATAAAGTCAGAAGGCTGTGGAATCAGAATATAAGACAAGACACATTCTGAAAGATACAATCCATTAATCTGGATATATTTCAAAACTTGCTGGATACCTGTCCTTCGCTACGAAGCTATGTGGTCAGGCTTAGTTTTGGGGAAAGAAAATAAAGGGGAAAATGTGCCTCGACCTACCAGCATCCATTGGTATTCATCTGGCTAGGGTCCTGTCAGTGTGTGAGAGAGTTGAGGGCTGTTTGGAAACGGAAACAGTATTTGCTATGTGAGCAAGGAGGAGACAGCAAGGAGCCTGGGCGTGGCTTAGCTCAACTGTTCTGTACTAAAGCTGCTTGGTGCTCTGAAAATGAAACTCCTCTCCTCTCCTCTCCTCTGCTTTTGTGTTTTGCATTTGGAAGAGATTTCTTCTTTTCAGGTGGGGAGGGGGAGTAGGACTCCTTAGCATCATAGCGTGTTAATAATAGTATAATACAAAATACTAATGCTCTGATGGTCATTTTGCAAAATCCTTTTTTACTGAGCCCCTAGAACCTAAGAGGAGCATAGGTGCCAAATTTCAAATTTGTAGGCTTTACGGTTCTGGAGTTTTTGTGGGAGCGGTATTCGCTTTTATATAGAGAGATATCTGATCTTTTTTTTTAATATAATGGTGAGCTCTCAAGCAACATTTTCCTTATTGTTGTAGAACTGCAGAAATGTCTCCAGAGTAAACAGTCCAAAACCTCCAATTTCCAATTAAAATTCCTTCCTTGTTTGGCCTGAGAATGTATTGAAAATAACATTTACTTTTCGGTGGCATGTTTACCCTCAAGGAGAAAGGGTGTTTGTATGAGTGTGTGATATTTCCCACATGGTATTTGAAAACTCAAGAGCCACACTGAATTTCAAAGGCCTGGTTTTGAAACAAGTGTTATGCTTTTAATGTGGTTTTCTCCCTGTTTCGTGGCAAAAGAGAAGTTGTTATTTTCCAATATTTGAAATCAAAGCTTAAGAAAGGCTTGCTGTTTTCAGAGGTCCAGTTGAATCCTATGAGTGTTAATTGCTGGTGGAGAGGTCGCATAGCATAGCATAAGGAATAGAATAAGGAATGGAATGGAATGGAATGGAGTGGAGTGGAGTGGCACGGCACGGCATGGCGTGGAATGGAAGGGAAGAACAGAGTGAATGGTGTGTAGTTGATGTTTTTCTCTATGTGCCTGTTGATGACCAGTTTGTCTTTCTGTCATCCCATCAAGCATCCTTTTTCATTCCTCCTATTAGCACAACCCCATATTCTTCTGTCTCACTCGGTTCTAAGCAGTTTCCACATCATCGTTCCTTACATCTATTTTACGATTTTTTTTAGGTGAATGATCTTGTAATGCTTTTTTCCATACACAATTCCTACTGACTCTTTATATAATGACCCTATCGTCGTTCGTGCGTTCTTTCACTTCTTTCCTTTTCTTTCAGTTTTTTTTTTCATGACTCACTCATGACATAATAATAGTTTTAAAAAAGTCATTCAGGATTATTTTAGCATCCCACACCCTTCATTTATGTTCCCGGCCCTTTAACACCCCCCAAACAAATCAATCACACTTCTAGATGCCTATTTATTTATGGATCCAAACTGACTTTGTTGCCATCAGGGAATGTGGTGTAAATACATTTAACATTAGCAACATAAACTACAATAATAAAGATGTCATACCCTTGTTAGAGTCCAATTCTGAGGGGGAGATTGAGCAGCTGACAGGGAGTGGGAGTGTGGCTCCGGTGGCTATGGAAGAAATGGGGGAAGGGCACAGTCTGACTGGGCCTTCAAAAAAAGACCCAGGCCCACCCCCTCTTCATCCTAGGGCATGTGCAGGGAGGAACAGAGAAGGGAGCAACATGGCTTATGGGAGAGAAAAAGGCCCTGATCCCTTTCATCACTTGTAGCTGGGAGAACAGGATATAAGAAGGGTGTTTGCACACAGCTCCTTGCTGGAAGGAAAGCATGCATTATTTTTGTTGTGGCTTATCTGGGTTTTGACATCCTCCCAACTGTGTGTGCTGCATTATCTTTTGGAAGTCTGCAATTTATTATCCTGGCCTGTTGTGTTAATTACTTCAGCATTGTTTGTGTTGGTTTTTTTATTTCTAATTTAACTTTACTTTGGGTTTGGACTGCATTTCTTCCCTCTGTTTTTGGAAGAGTTTGATTTCCAGCCAAGGATAACTGGACATTGGGGCCAAGTTGGAGGTATTAAAGAGAATTTATCTATTTTTGTGACTTTGATATTTTTGTGCCACACCCCTTTGGGTCATCACAAAAGATGAATCTGTGTGTCCAAGGATATCACGAGATCCAATATTAGTAGGTCACCAAGAGCACAAGTTTTGTCTTCCGAGCTTTGGGACTCATGTGGGACCCCATCCACAGGGAACTTCTCTCTAGCAGAGTCTGTGCTCTTCTGTGTGTGGTATTTATATGGTGCCTGTTGTGTGTGGCTTTTTAGATGTTGATTGGGGTCTTGATGGCTAACGATTAAGTTGTTGGCTGTTGTTTCCTTGTGTTGCCAAGCCCTCAGATCCAAAATACCTGATAACCTGGTGGTAAGTCAGCACTCCTATTGACTGACAAGTGATCCATTTCCTAGACTTCAATCACTTCCCTGGCTATATTTGTACCTGCTCATCCGACAATCTTAGTAGCTGTAACATGGCTGCAAGCATGAGCCTGAAAGCTCAGAAGACAAAACTTCTGGAGACAGACCCAGATTGGATCCAGGGCACCTCCAGAATAAGAGGCTACTGTCAACACATAAAACATTTCTATGCCTGTTTTAGAGTTGCCATGAATGGGGAGAGGTGAGAGAAATTTGAAGGAGCAGTGTGGCAGTTTAAAACCAAAAGTGCATTCCATTCTTATCTTGCAAAGATTGTAACTAAGCGAGCAGAATTTCTGCCATGAAAATCCCTAATTGGAGAACGTGATTGATGACTCTCAGCTATGAATATGTTTTGTTGGAGAATATGAATTATAATACACCCAGAGGGGTGGGGGGAGGAGAAACAGGGTCATGGGTGATAGTGAATGAAGTGTGTCAGAATCAGCTTCATACAGGTCATGCTGACATGTTCGCTCCTAATAAATTCTTTGAAGCTTTTTTAAATTAGGCTCCAGGCTCATGATTTCATTAGGGCAACTGCCGGAATCATGACAGCAAGCTAATTCTGAGGCACGTCATTCATGATTCAACTGAAGGGCCATGAATGAAGAATTGGATGGCACAGCTAATTATGGTATAAGGTTAAAGTAAAGGTTGATTTCAACCAACTGCTTTGTTAAGAAGTGCTACCCTGAGAATTTGGAATAAATATAAAGTAAGGTTCTCTGCAAAGAGGCTTTTTTGCATGTCACCCCAGGAAGAGGGGCAGCCAGACTGGTGGATTTTGGTGGTGCCCCAGGATAATGTTGAAGGATCCAATCTGGATAGGGCAGTGGGACCAGTGGTTTCGTCTTCCAAGCTTTTAGACCCATGCTTCCAGCTATCTTGTAGCTACTAAGATTGTTGGATGAGCAGGGACAAAAAGAGCCAGGAAAATGGCTCCCTCATCAGTCCACAGGGGTTTTGATTTACACCAGCTTATCAAGTACTTAGGATGCAAAAGTTTGGTGCACAAGGAAACAATAGCCAACGACTTAATAGCCAGCTATCAACACAACCCAATCAACATCTGAAAAACCACACACAACAGGCACCATATAAATACCACACACAGAGCAGCATACATTCTGCTAGAGAGACGTGATGACCCGAAGGGGCATGGCACAAAAACAACAAAGTCACAAAAGTAAGTAAAGTCCCTTTAATTTCTTCAACTTGGCCTCCAATGTCCAGGTATCATCAGATGGAGAAAAAAACTCTCCCAAGAACAGTTTTTAAAGGGAAGAAATTCCGTCCAAACCAAAAGAATATATAAATTAAAAATTAAAAACCAACACAAACCATGCCGCAGCCATTAATGAGACAGAGCAAGATGAGGAATTGCAGAAGTCAAAAGATAACAAAACACACACAGTTGGGAGGAGGCCAGAACCCAGATAAGACTTGACAAACAAAGAAAATGCAATGCTTTGCTTCCAGCAAAGTGCTGTGCGCAAACACTCTCTTTATCCTGTTTCCCCAACTGCTCCCTTATAACCCACGTTACTCCCTTCTCCGTTTCTCCCTACGTGCCCTAGGATGCAGAGGAGATGGGCCTGGGTCTTCCTCTGAATGCCCAGCCAGACTCTGCCCTTCCCCAGTTTCCTCCACAGCCAAGGGAGCCGCACTCCCACTCCTTGTGTCAGCTCTTCCACCTCCCCCTCAGAATCAGATTCCAACAAGGGCATGACATATGTTCTGTGAAGATGGGATCCAGCATGCATCCAAAAGCTCAGAGAACAAAGCCTCTGGTTCCAATGACTGACCCAGATTGGAGCAATCTCCAGGTAGTCCACAACTTGCAACAGTTCATTTAGTGACCATTCAAAGTTACAATATTGAAAAAGAGTGACTTAGGACCATTTTTCCACACTTATGACCATGGTAGCATTCCCATGACCATGTGATCAAAATTCAGATGCTTGGGCAACTGTTGTGGTTTGCCAGAATCCAGGTGCGGACGGCTGAGGTCTCGGAGAGTGAGGACTCAGATGAGGGGCCTGCATATGATGGGGCCAGGACCATCAGGGAGTGGAACGCTGCCTTCAGAGATTCTGGAGGCTGGCAGCAACGATGAGAAGGTCCCCGAAGAGCCTGTGCCCAAGGCGCGTGCACGCAGGGCTGCTCAAAGGAAAGAGTAGCTGCAGCAGCATGGGTAACTCAGGAGTAGGGCTGGAAGGTAATGGGCCCTCCCTTAAGAGATAAAAGCCAGCTGAGAAACTGCAGTTCTTTGCAGGAAGCAAAGAAGTTTTTGCCCTCAAGCCTTGTGGACATTCAGATTCTCTTAGTTTGTGTTTGGAGACTCTTTGTGTTTGAAATATTTGTTCGTAACTTTATCTAGTGTTTTTGGCAGCCTTGCACCACCATGGAATTTGTAAAGAATCATTAAAAGGTTTTGCTGTTACCTCTGTCTGGTGTTTGTTTCCTTGGAACGAGGTTTGGGTCATAACAACAACGGACTTGTATTTATGACCATTGCTGTGTCCCAAGGCCATGTGATCCCCTCTTTGCAACCTCTTGACCAAGCAAAGTCAAAGGGGAATCCAGATTCACTTAACAACCAGGTTACTCACTTAACAAATGCAACAATTTGTTTAACAACCATCCCCCCCCAAAAAGGTCATAAAACGGGACAAACTCATTTAACACACATTTCACTTAGCAACATAAATTTCGGGCTTCATTGTGGTCGCAACTCCAGGATTACCTGTCCACGCTTTCTCTATGCTCTTCAAAGCAGTATCTCACAAAAGTGGTCCCAGAACAAATTGTTAGAAAAATAAAATAAAACACTCTACTGCAGGGGTCTCCAACCTTGGCTCCTGGAAGCCTGGCGGACTTCAACTCCCAGAATTCCACAGCCAGCTGGCTGTGGAACTCTGGGAGTTGAAGTCCGCCAGGCTTCCAGGAGCCAAGGTTGGAGACCCCTGCTCTACTGTATCCAGAAGAAAACATGAATAAAATATTAAGGCTGAGAACCAAAGACATAACTTTGGTTGCCCAAGGATCATTTATGAAAGAGTTAACATCTCCAATTCCCAATTTCATAAAGGGAATTGTTTTCTAAAAACTGAGGTGTGTTTCTTAAAAGCAGTTGAGGTTTATAACTGGAGGAAATGCCAGTCCAAAAGAGGAAAAAAAAAATTAAATTCTCTCTTTCTCTCTAAGGCAAAGTTTCTCAAAACTTGGCATCTTTAAATGAGTGAACTTCAACCCGTAAGGTTGTCTGGGGAATTCTGAGAGTTGAAGTCCACCCATCTTAAAAATGTCAAGGTTTGAGAAAGACAAATCTAAGGTATATTCTAGCCTGGAGAAAAACAGTTGTAATTTCTCAGTCCCATTCTTTATTTTATATTATTTTCAAACCCAAGCTCCTTAAGAAGACTTCCCCTCATTGTGGCTGATTTATGGGTCAAAGACAACAGAAACATCATAATTTAAACAAAATACACCGTAGGCATTTTTCCCCCTCACTTCCTTCATTATTAATCACCTCATGAAGACGGCCCCAAACAGCTCCATTTTTCCACTGAAGAATGGGAAGGCACTTTACATTTGATTAATGGCACTTGAGGAGTTGAAGAATATTTTTGTGCAATTTCTGGATGAGAATAAAACATCGCCCACTGATGAATTAACCTTTTCAAGGAAAATGTGTGTGCGTGTGTGTGTTTTGTTTTTTAAAAAAATCACACTTGAAGTGTGAGAAATTTTGGACTCTCTTCGCTTTTCTCCCTCTTTATCTCCCTTCCGTCATTTAGCACATCGCTGAAAATGATATTAATTAGGATGACTGTTTCCATACGTTGCAAAATATCTCGTTGAGCAGTTTTTATCTCGCCAGAACATCTAGGGCTCTCCAAGTATAACTCCAAGAAAGCAATCAAACCACTGGAGAAGAAGGGAGTTGTTGTATTATAGGGAAAACAGAATTAAGACTTTTTTTAAAAAAAATTATACCCTGAAACATCTGCGCCTCTGGTGGAATTTTAAGGTGAAGGCGTTGCAGAAAAATGCAATGAAGAAAATGTAGGATCTTGTCCCCTTTTTCCGTGAGGGCAGAACACAACTGTTAGAGTTATTTTTTCTTAGAAACAAGGATCATGAGGAGATGCAATTCACGTTTATAAGATTATGCGTGGTCAGTAAAAGAGGAAAAGGGTGAGGTTTTTCTCCATCTGCCGGACTATGAGCCTCTCAGCAAAACTTAGCTAAAGGTAGTCCTCGACTTCTGACCACAGTTGAGCCCAAAATTTCTGTTGCTAGCTGAGGTGTTTTATAGTGTGGTGACCAAAACTGGATGCAGTATTCTAGGGTGGTTTTACCAGGGGAGGGCTGCTGGGAGCTCAGGACAGCCCCTAGCTAAGACTCTGCGGGGCTCGGAGAGCCCTCCAATAACCTCAGAAAGACAAGCAGCAAGAGAAAGCCCTTCATAGGCTTCATTGAACTTCTGGGCCTTCAGCCAAGAGCATTTCACACCTCATAAAAGCGTGGCAAGCTAGATAAACAATCCACTCAGAGCTTGCAAGGGAGAGAAACTCCACTAAGACTCCAAAATCCCTCTCACAGTCACTGCTATTAAGCCTGGTTTCACCCAGTCTTTTATTTAAGTATTAAATGCACAAATAATAAACAACTTTTTGGAATATGAATATATATATATATATATATATATATATATATATATATACATATACATACATACATACACACACACACACACACACACACACACACACACACATATATATATATATATATATATATATATATATATATATATATATATATATTCCAAACAGAAGAACACTATACAGAAGCCTGATGATGGCAGATGAGTTTCTGCTGAAACGTTGCTACAACTTTAAAAGCACCACTACTATGACGTGGGAAAATACCCGAACAAAGCTGAATGCCAGACATGTAAATACCCACGAAAACTTAAGAAAATATATATATATATATATATATATATATATATATATATATATATATATATATATGTTTTCTGAGGTTCTCATGGGTATTTGTATGTGGATCTTTGGTTATTCGGGTTTTCTCCCGCGTAAGATTGGAAGTATCTAGGCAACGTTTCGATGAAGTCTCATTCATCATCTTCAGGCTTGGTCTTCAGCTCTGTGCTTCGAGAAGCACAGAGCTGAAGACCAAGCCTGAAGATGATGACTGAGACTTCATCGAAACGTTGCCTAGATACTTCCAATCTTACGCGGGAGAAAACCCGAATAACCAAAGATCCACTATCTATATCTATATCTATATCTATATCTATATCTATATCTATATCTATATCTATATCTATATCTATATCTATATCTATATCTATATCTATATCTATATCTCTATATCTATATCTATATCTATATCTATTTCTATATCTATATCTATATCTATCTATCTATCTATCTATCTATCTATCTATCTATCTATCTATCTATCTATATTTAGGCAATTAGGGCAAAAAAGCAACATTGCGTTGGCCACACCCACCTAGCCAGTCATTCGGGCAGAGAGCCCCTTGCTAAAAAATTTGAATCCCACCCCCTGGGTCTTACTAAGGCTTTATAAAGCCTGGTATTAGTGAGTGGTATTAGTACCCTCATGTGAACTTGATTGTAACACAATCATATATAAAATGGCTACTAAATTGAAGGATGGGTAGTGCTTCCAGAATGGGCCAGACCACATCTACCTAGGAACAGCAATGAGAGAGAAGGCTGGTCTTGATCTCCCAGCGTGCACTTTCTAGATGCGTTTTGAGGACCACGGTCATGCCCCTGTTGGAATCTGATTCCAAGGGGGAGGTCAAACAGCTGACAGGGAGTGGGAGTGTGACTCCAGAGGGAACTGGGGAAGGGCGCAGTCCGGCTGGCATTCGGAGGAAGATCCAGGCTCACTCCCACTGCATCCTAGGGCATGCAGGGGGGAATGGATAAGGGAGTAACATGGGTTACAGGGGAGAAAAAGACCTGATTACCTTCATTAGCTGCAGCTGGGAAAACAGGATAAAAAGGGTGTTTGCACATAGCTCCTTGCTGGAAGCAAAGCGTGCATTATCTTTGTTTATCAGGTCTTATCTGGGTTCTGGCGTCCTCCCAATTGTGTGTGTTTTGTTATCTTTTGAAGTCTGCAATTCCTTATCCTGCCTTGTCTCATTAATTGCTGCAGCATGGTTTGTGTTGGGTTTTGTTTATAATCTATATGTACTTTGGGTTCGGACTGAATTTCTTCCCTTTAAAAACTGTTCTTGGGAGAGTTTTTTCTCCAGCCGATGATAACTGGACCTTGGAGGCCAAGTTGGAGGAATTAAAGGGGCTTGACCTGCTTTTGTGACTTTGTTGCTTTTGTGCCACGCCCCTTTGGGTCATCACAACCATAATGTAAAAGAGCTGCATGGTGACAGGGCTTAGGCCTGATCCAGTAAGGTCCTTCCCATCTTCTGGTCATCTGTGGATATGGCTCAGTGGAAAAGCACTGGAGATTGTGGTGTGTGAACATAAAAATTCTATGAATAACCTCAGACATCCTTACCTAAGATAAGAAAAGAACAGGTGTCCCTGGATGGAAAAGACACCCTTATAAAAACCTATAGATTTCTCTAATCATACACGAGGTGGTTTTAGATGTTTGGATGGATAAACACAGTTATTGTCTGCCTTGCAAAGAGGTCTAGACAAGAACTCACCCAGGGGTCGGTCTTTATTGTAAGGCAGCATTCGCTGAATTTTGCACAGCTGGAACTGCATCTAAGAAGAGAGAGATCTTGAGATGCTTTCCACACTGCCATTTAATTGTGAGGACTCAGCTGCCTCTTATCTGATCATTGGCTAGTCTGCGGCTCTTCCCCCTGCTTTCTGAAGTTCTGTCAAGTGCAGAAAAATCAGGAAGTTTAGAATGGATGTAAAGGTTTATTGCAAGCTCATGCTCTCTAAA
>CM066332.1:4963386-5025886 GCA_033807585.1 Hydrophis major
ACTCTCACCTACTCTCTGGCAAGTATAATTGATATTTAGAGACAGAAAGGCAGCCTGCCTTCCATCATTTAGGGTTTTATCCGCCCCTCCTTAAAGCCGAGATCCATTCAGTAGCGAAACCAATGCTAGATCATTTATTATGAAGGCAGAAGTCCAGGATATTTCACAAAGCAATTTATTCAAGAGGCGAGTGGGAAATTGTACAAATCAAACATAAGAAACAAAACAATTTTTTTTTAAAAAAAAAAAGAACATCTAATGTTCTGCCTAGCTACTGCTCCTATTCAGATACTGACTTTTATTTAAAAAAAAAAAAAAAAAAGAACAGGGTACCTGCTTTCTTGTGGTTAGAATAATGGATTTCTAAAATGTTTTATGTTGAGGAGAGGAGAGAAGTGGAAGGAAAAGGAAAGGAAAGGAAGAGGGAAAGGAAAGAAAGAGAAAGGAAAGAAAAGAAAAGGTAGAGAGAAATGAAAGGAAAGGAAGAGCGAAGGGAAAGGAAAGGAAGAGAGAAAGGAAAGGAAGAGAGAAAGGAAAGGAAAGGAAAAGAGAAGGGAAAGGAAAGGAAGAGAGAAAGGAAAGGAAAGGAAGAGAGAAAGGAAAGGAAGAGAGAAGGGAAAGGAAAGGAAGAGAGAAGGGAAAAGAAAAGAAGAGAGAAAGGAAAGGAAAAGGTGAGAGAAAGGAAAGGAAGAGAGAAGGGAAAGGAAAGGATGAGAGAAAGGAAAGAAAAGGAAGAAGGAAAGGAAAAGAAAAGAAAGAAAGGAAGAGGGAAAGGAAAGGAAAGATAAAAGGGGAAGGAAAGAGAAAGGAGGAAGGGAAGGGAAGGAGAGAAAGGAAAGGAAAGGAAGAGGGAAAGAAAAGGAAGAGAAAGGAGAAGAGAAACGAAAAAAGAAACATTCTCCTTGTTCCACTGATCAAAATCTCTTGATATATTTTTGAAGACTGAAGAGACGAGGTCAGTTTTTTGGAAGTGGTGATATTCAGACAAGAATTGGATGTGCTAACGAATAAAACATATTCTCCTTGAACAAACTAAGGAAATTCTCATCAGGGAAATTCCAATAGGAGAAGAACTGACTCAGGGGAGGAGTGAAAAGAGGGATCAGCCTAGAATCTCTACGTAGCCACAAACAAACTAAGTCCAACTTCCCTTAACCGCTATTTGCCCTTATTTAGCTGCTGGCTTTTGGTTGAGAAGATTCCTGCAAATAGACTTTCAGCAATAAATCAGCTTAATCGATTTAAGTCAGATGCGGACCTTGGTCTTTCGTGCCTGACAATTCTGCAGGTCAAGAGGGGGGGGGGACAAATACAGGTAGTCCTCAACTTACAACAGTTCATTTCGTGACTGTTCAAAGTTACAACTGTCCTGAAAAAAACCAGGACTTATGACAATTAACCAGTGGAAGAGCTGGCCACCAGAAGTGGTGGCTGCTTCATTACTGGAGGCTTTTAAGAAGAGACTGGACAGCCACTTGTCTGGAATAGTATAGGATCTCCTGCTTGGACTAGAAGACCTCCAAGGTCCGTTCCACTTCTGTTCCGATTCAATTTTTCAACTAAGGACGGTTTTGCAGCATTCCCGTGGCCACGTGCTCAGCCACTGACTCATATTTATGATGGCTACAGTACCTTGGGGTCATGTGATCCCCTTTTGCGACCTTCTGATGAGCTAAGTTCAATGGGGAAGCCAGATTCACTGAACGACTGTGTTTCTGACTTAGCCACTGCAGCGATCCACTTAACAATGGTGGCAAGAGAAGCCATAAAGCTGGGCAAAGTTTGCTTAACCAATGTTTCACTCGGCAACAGAAATGTTTAGCTCAATCTTGGTCGCATGTTGAGGACCGCCTGTATCCTCCTGCCTGTATATTAGATTAGATTAACAGAGTTGGAAGGGACCTTGTTAGGTCATCTAGTCCAACCCTCCACCCAAGCAGGAGTCCCTATACCATTGCTGAGAGATGGGAGTCCAGTCTCTTCTTGAAAGCCTCCAGTGATGAAGCTCCCACAATTTCCAAAGGCAACTCCTGTTCCATTGGTTGATTGTTCCCACTGTCAGGAAATTCCTCCTTATTTCCAGGTCGAACCTCACTCCTTGATCAGTTTCTATCCATTATTCCTTATCTGGGCTTTGGGTGCTTTCAAAAATAGCTCGACCCCCTTTCTCCTCCCTGTGGCAGCCCCTCAAACATTGGAAGACTGCTATCTTGTGTCCCCTGACCCTTCTCTTCCTTAGACTAGCCAAGCCCAGTTCCTGCAACCGTTCTTCATATGTTTTTATCTCCAGTCCCCTAAAATCATCCTGGTTGCTCTTCTCTGTACTTTTTCTAGAGTCTCAACAACTTTTTTATAGTGTGGTGACCAAAACTGGATGCAGTACTCTAGGTGTGGCCTTACTAAGGCTTTACAGAGTGGTATTAGTACCTCCCTTGATCTCGATTGTATCCCTCTGTTAATGCAATTTAGGATTGTATTAGCTTTTTTGGCAGCTGCTGCACACGGCTGGCTCCTATTTAGCTGGTTGTCCACTAAGACTCCAAGATCCCTCTCCCAGTTCCTGCTCTTGAGCCTGGTTTCACTGATATGAATATTGGGAAGAACTACTAAATCCAATGCAGATTTCTCTGACCCCGATTAAATTGCTTCTTGATGGAGGTTGCAGCCCTCTCAGAAACAGAACGTACCAGATGGAGGAAGACCAGTATAAAGCAAATATTCTAACTTTCTACTTCTGGATTATAAAGGGAAAATGGACTCTTATGAAAGTCAGATTTTTAAAAAAACAAAAACAATTCCTGCTGTTTGAAATCAGATCATTTAGATTCCTTCCGACGGGCCTTTAAATATTCCATAGTATTCCATATGACAATTATATCATGAGTAGTGGACTAAATAATGTGCTTTTGATTACAAATGCTCAAAGGATGGGTTGAGATTATGCATTCAATTATGGTGCCATGGCAGAGAATGGGATTTTATTATGGTCCTAAACTTTGCTAAAATATTTAGTAAGCTAAAAACCGTCCTTGTGGTAGCCAGATCGAGGAAGCTAATGGAAAGTTTGTCTGTAAGTTATAGCCATGTTTCTACCATGCTGGAAGATAGCACATTTTTCATCCCTATCTATATTTATGTCGAAATAATTTATTTAAATAGTGCTGTTTTAAAGTCTCCTGCCTTTTTCTAACACAAACTTCAGCCTACATGGCAGAGGGTGCAATACATTTCCACAATGTAATTTTCATTTCTGCATACTAATTGATTTCCCCGCAAACATCTGCTATCAGTCACGATAATAAAACTGCCATTTTAAATTGAAAAGGAGTCGAACGCAGGTTCCCTAGGAAATGACTTAAGTGTCTTTCAATGCTGCTTAATGTGGTAATGCTTCTGTGGTGCCAACATGTTTCCAGTCCTTTGCATTTTATACGTTTTTATTCTGTTCCACCATTTTCAATTGCCAGGGAACTCGAAAACAGAGACTAACATTCATTGGCGGATTTTTTTCATAGCTCAGCTTTGGGTTTCGGTCTTGGACCCAGATGGGCAATGCTTGTTGTGGCCCAGCAGTGGCAGCAGATTTGGACAGTGAAAAGGTTGGGGAGGAACATGGGCTAGTCCTGGAGTCTGGGGGAGGCTCTGTGTCGGTGGCAGAAATGGGGCCAGGGCCATCTGACAGTTATCAGCTGCCTTCGGAGTCAGACATCAGTGGGGCAGAAGAACAGCTGGAGCCTGTTCCAGTGTGTGCATGCACAGAGCTGCCAGAAGAAGGGAACAGTTAAGGAACAAGGAGTAAAGGCTCAGGTGAATGGCCCCTCCCCTAGGGAATAAAGAGGAACGAAAAGGGAGTGGTGTTTGCAGGAGACAATTCATTCAATTCATTAGGGTGAAGATCTGTCCCTGACTTCTTGCCTAGTATTGTCTGCTATAGTGTGGCATTTGGAAGATATCGGCCTGGCAATGATAAAAGTCTGTAGTTGTGAAATCTCTTGAAAGACTGTTGCCCAGGACTTTGCTGGGGAGGAATTCCCTTTAACCTAAATAAAAGGAGTTTTATTGGGACAAGGAGTCAGCTTCGTGCTTTTGGGAAGCCAAGGTCAGAACAATGCTTGGGGAATAAGAGATACCATCCAGAGATTGGGTCTAGGAAGGTCTTAATATCTATCATGCCAATGTACCATTAAAATGGCTGGATACCAGAGAACCATAGAATAAATCATGGGGATCTGAAAGTCAGGAACATTTCAAAATTTCAATACAAGAAAAAATTTATAGATCAGGGTTGAACTTTTCAGGGTTCAGGCTGTTGTGGTTCACCAGTAGCCAGTGTGGCAGAGGTATCGGACAGTGAGGACGGAAGGGAACCATTCAGGGAGTCTGGAGAGGATTCGGACGAGGGTCCTGCATCCGATGCAGGGATGGAGCCAGGGCCATCTGGGAGTGGGGTGCTGCCTTCGGAGCCTGGCAACAGCGAGGCAGAGGACCCAGGGGAGCCTGTTCCAGTGCACATGTGCACAGAGCTGCTAGAAGGAGAAAGCAGCTGAAGCAGAAGGGGCGACTCGGGAGTAAGGCTGGGAGGTGATTGCCCCTCCCATAAGGGATAAAAGCCAGCCTTCAGTGATGTGTTCTTTGCAGGAAGCAAAGAAGTTCATTAGATTCTGATTCCTCATCGAAGCCCTGTGGACTCTGGTTTGTCTTGGTTGGAACTTCTGTCGGTTTATCTTCTAATTTAATGGACATCTGTTTCTTGGCAGCCTTTTACAACCTCTTATCTGAGACAATTGTTTAATGAGTTTTGCCTGGGAATTTAAATAATTCCCAGCATCGCATTAAAAAGGGTTGCTTTTACATACATTGTGTATTTTCTTAATTTGAACAAAGCCTGAGTCAGAACACAGGGTTTGAGTCCTTGGTGCTCTCTGGCCTTGGTTGTTTGGCTCAACGGTAGTATCTGTGAGATGGATCTTGGAGTCCTAGTGGACAACCACTTACATATGAGCCAGCCATGTAATAGCAGTGACTGTGAGAGGGATCTTGGAGTCTTAGTGGAGTTTCTAGTGAGTTACATGGTTCTTATTATTTGGTAATGAATCTCTTCAGAGGCTAGTGGCTATATTATCCAATTTTCTCAATGGCTCTCCCTCGTAAGCGCTGAGTGGATTGTTTATCTAGCTTGCAACACTTTTACGAGATGTGAAATGCTCTTGGCTGAATGCCCAGAAGTTCAATTAAGCCTATTAAAAGCTTTCCCTTGCTGCTTGTCTTTCTGAGGTTATTGGGGAGTCTCCGAGTACCTGCCAGTCCCCAGCAGCTCAACCCTACCTGCAGGACACTTGAAGGCAGGTAAAGAGGTGTGTGTGTGAGAGAGAACAATACACCTTTGCTCCAAAATATTGACATTTACACATAGTCCTTGATTTACAACAATTCATTTTGTGATGGTTCAAAGTTTCAACAGACCTGAAAAAAGTGACTTAGGACCATTTTTTCACACTTACGACCATTGCAGCATCCCCATGGTCCTGTGCTCGAAACTCAAACCATTGGCCACCGACTCATATTTCTGATGGTCATAGAGTCCCAGGAGTCACGTGACCCCCTCTTGTGACCTTCCAATAAGCCAATGGGGAAACTTAACAACCAGACTACTAACTGAAACAACAGCAGTGATTTACTTAACAACCATGGTTGTAAAATGGGGGGGGGGAACCTTACTCAACAACTGTCTTGGCTATGAATGGAAATGTTGGGCTCCATTGTGGTCCTAAGTCAAGGACTAGCTGTATTAAAAGAGAAGGTGACATTTCAAATCACAATGGGAAGAGAAATTGGGTTTGCTGCAGGGGCAGGATTCAAATTTTTTAACAACCAATCTGTGAGCATGGCTAGGTGGGTGTGACTAGGTGGGCACGTGTAGGTGGGCGTGGCCATGTGACTGGGTGGGTGTGGCTTCTTCTTTTCTTTAAGTCACACTCCATTTTGGGGCCTTCTGGGTCTCACAGAAGCCTCCTGGATTTTTGCTCCCAGGATGCTTCCCTGGGGCCCAGGAAGGCAAAAAATGGAATGTGGGGGGGGGGGCACAGCTCCCCCCCCACCCTTTTTTGCCTCCTGGGCCTCAAGGAAGCCTCCTAGGTGAAGCAGTAAGACAGTGAGGGGGATCCTGGCACAGCTGATCATCGGAGCAGCTGATGGTTGGGTGGGGGGAAAATAAATATCTTAAGGAGATATGGGGGAGAATGTAGTCAGCAATGTCGGACATGGGTGATAAGGACTGACTGGGTGGATGGGGGCGGGGCCACCCAGAGGCATGATTTGCCGTGTCTCTGAACTGCACAGAATAATAACAACCGGTTCTATAAAACCAGTCCAAACCAGGACAATCTGACCCCTGGTTTGCTGTTTTGTTTTGTTTTTTAAAGAAAGAAACATGGTGAGCTGCTTGAATAATCTTTGTGGCTCATTGTGCAGGCCGAGCCTTCAGTAATTGGTCAGAGCAAGTGATCAATATTCATTGCTGAAATTTTAAAAATTAAATCAGGTTTAATGTTTGGATGGAAAAACATCCCCAGGAAAAGCCACCGCGATCGGCAACTGCTCTAAGTTGAATTCCCATCCTCCACCCCCCCACCTCAAAAAAGCAAAGTCCTTCAGTGTTTAGTTGCTAAGAAGACAAGATGATTGAAGTTTCCCTCAGCCTCGAGGGACTCAATCTCTTATCACCCCTTTCACTTCAGAAATAAGATAAATGCTTTCGAATAAACATTTGCGATAAAACATTCAGTTCCCGTAGCTGAATCAAAAGAACAAAAAGGAAAAATTAGCTGGTGACTCAGAAACATTTCTGCCACGGAAACTCCGGTCTTCAGACTTTAAAAACTGATAAAACGAGCCATCTTTTTGAAGGCCGGTCAGAATAAGATGCTTTTAAGAAAAAAAAAATGGACTTTCATTTAGGGCATAAAAGAACAGAATCTGTGATCTGAAATATTT
Source organism: Hydrophis major (assembly GCA_033807585.1). NCBI lineage: Eukaryota > Metazoa > Chordata > Lepidosauria > Squamata > Elapidae > Hydrophis > Hydrophis major. Next base: position 4,970,380 of record CM066332.1, read on the forward strand.
AGTGTTTTCTTTTTTCCTCATGCAAAGATTTTGCTGCAAGGTCATGCATGTTTTTCAAGGAGAATATTGAGCCAACTTAAGGCTGGGGAGGCAGATTGAAAACCAAAATTTGGTATGGCCCCATGGACCAAAATGGTTGGATAAATGAGACCAGAGGCAGAAAAAGGATACTAAATAATTTTAAATTAATTCACTACAGGAAGAAAAGCAGTTCAGGATATTCAAGCAGGATGTTTGTTCAACAAGCAGGATGTTTGACAATGTTCAACAAACATTGTCACTTTTTATTTTTGCTGTCATTGGAGCATCATTTTCTGCAGATTCAGATATTTGGTATTTCTTGAGCTGAGGAACCAGGAAGATAAAGCAAGGGGTTGGACTAGAAGATCTCCAAGGTCCCTTCCAACTCTATTATACTGTTACTATTATTAAAGGTTTTATGTTTGAATTCCAAGTGACAATTCTAAACACAACAGCTCCATCTTTTTTTCTTGAACTTGAGTAATGTTCAAGATCAACTCTTCTAAAAAGGGTGTAATATAACCGGTAAACATTTCAATACCAAAATATTAATATTGGAGTTTTAGAATGTGTGGAATTAGTATTATAAGATAATTTAAGGACTTATATTTTAAGGTAGTTTAAAGAGTGGTATTTTTCAGTTAAATGTAGAGAGAGGTTGTTGTATCATTATTAACTGTGCTAGAAAAAAGTCAGGAATCATTTTTGTTATATATTTGTCTGATGTATTTTCCAGTCACTCTGGATAGTGATGTGAGCAATATTAATTAATTAAGCAAACAAACAAATGCTTTTGTCACCCTTTCATTTGTTTTGCTATTCCATTTCCCTTTTTTCTTTTATACTAGTTTGTCTTTTAAAGTTTTATATTGAAATTTAACAGACTATTTTTTTAAAAAAAAATCCAAATCTTAAGATTTATTCCTAAACTGTAAATAAATACCATCCTGGATAATTTTAATTGTCAGCTTCCTTTTCCTGCAAAAGAAGAAAACATATTTGATTCAGGTCTGTTTGTGTGACTTGTGTGGTTAAAATCAAACATCCCATCAAACCATAGTTAGGGTCTTCCTTGTAAAGTATAGTTCGTGAAAGCCATGATTTGGCAGAAGAATTGAGTTATTGAAACCTTGGTGCTTAAAGGGAATAAAAGTAATGCAAAAAATAGCAACAACCAGTGCATTTCTTGGTGTGCAAGCTTGAAACAGGTTTTGGGATCCAAGCAATGGTTATTATTAGACTATATTTTCTTAGAAGTGTCAGCCATGTTTTACAGTCTGCATTAAAACTGCTTTATTTGAGTATCTTGCGGGGAGGTATCTCCCAGACAGAGAAGTACCAATAAAGGAGAATATTTATAGATCAGGATTGAAATGAAGGATCCTTGGTGCTCTCTAACATTGTTCTCTTGCAGACGTTTCATGACCAAACTGGGTAGCACCATCAGTACTAAAAGGGGGGAGGATTTCAGGAGTAGAGGAGGAGGAGGAAGAGGAGGAGAAGGAATGTGGAATCTTGGGGGGTTCTCTGATCTTGGTTGTTTTCTTGCAGACATTTCATAACCAAACTAGGTAGCATCATCAGTATTAGAAGGGGGAAGGACTGAGGAGCAGAGGAGGAAGAGAAAGTGGAGGAAGAGAAGAAGGACTGTGGGGTATTGGGTGCTCTTAGATCTTGGTTGTTTTCTTGCAGATGTTTCATGACCAAATGACCAAACTAGGTATTAGAAAGGGGAAGCATTGAGGAGCAGAGGGGGAGGAGGAGGAGGAGGAACAGAGGAGAAGGAGACCAAGGAAGAGAAAGTGGAGGAAGAGGAGGAGGAAAAGGACTGTGGAATCTTGGGCATTCTCTGATCTTGGTTGTTTTCTTGCAGATGTTTCATGACCAAACTAGGTAGCATCATCAGTATTAGAAGGAGGAGGGTTGAGGAGCAGAGGAGGAGGAAGAGCAGAGGAGGTGGAGGACAAGAAAGAGAAAGTGGAGGAAGAGGAGGAGGAGAAGAACTGTGGCGTATTGGGTGTTCTCTGATCTTGGTTGTTTTCTTGCAGATGTTTCACGACCAAACTAAGTAACATTATCAGTGCTACCTAGATACTCTTTATTAGCACTGATGATGAGATTCAGTTTGGGTAATGAAATGTCTACAGGAGAACAACCAAGCTCAGAGAGCACGAAAGACAGAGAAGTTTCTATCAAATGGTTGGTCGGTCTCTTGGACATTCCCCGGTTAATTCATAGCCAGCTATAATCCTGCAGAAGAAGACAGAATCAACAAGCCAACTTAAGACAGCATCGATTTCATTTCTTTGACAGGAGTAGCTGCAACTTCCCGTCCCTTTATTTTTCCCGGCATAACATCTGTCGAATCTTGTTCTTCTATCTTAACTACTGAGTCTGTTCCTCTTCTCAGCCTTAGCCGCTCAAGCTTATGCCTTGAAGGAAGAGAACGACAGCCTCCGATGGCAACTCGATGCCTACCGGAACGAGGTGGAGCTACTCAAGCAAGAGAAAGGCCAGCTGTTTCGCACTGAAGAGAGCTTGACAAAAGACCAGCAACTACAGTTTTTGCAGCAAACAGTCCAAGGCATGCAACAGGTACATCTGCCTAAAACATAATGAACCTGGTTCCGATCTTGTCCGGTGGGAAGTTAAGTTGCTAGTGTTCTTGGGAATGGGGAAACATCTCCAGGTTGGTTGCAATCCAGGGGGAGGGATTCTACCGGTTTGGACAGGTTTGGGTGAACCGGATGTTAAATTTGCATCCGGTTCACCAAACTGGTAGTTGAAACAACCAGCTGGCCCCACCCATCCTGCCCCTTCCCTCCCAGGGTCTGCGCGTAGAGTCTGGGAGGGCGAAAAAATGGGCTGAACCAGAAATTCTGGACGTCTGGAAACAGGCTCTCCCCAAAGTTCTGGTAGGCCCTGCATGGCCATGCCCACCCAGCAACCGGGCAGCGAACCGGTTGCGAACCGGTTAATCCCATCCCTGGTACAATCAATTGTAAAGTGACAGGTAGGAAGGCTGAGTTCTGTTCCACCAAAGACGATCAATCTTAAATGACTTGCACAAGCAACTGCTTATTATTTGGAAGATTGATTGCTTTATATCCTGCCTCGATTATTTTTTAAATTTATTTTTATTTTTATTTTATACATTCATTCCTCTTCCTCCCCCCCCCCCCCCCCCGCGAACCCTGTTGAGACGTTGACTGGCCTGGCCACCCAACACTTTGTAGGATATTGTAATGAAAATGAGGCGGAACCAGTCCGAACTAGGAAAACTCATTATTTCTCCCGTATCAGTCTTGCTCTTTGCAAAATCCGAGGCCATATTTTCTTTTGCAAATAGTGACAAAACCAAACCTGCGTTGCAGACACAGGAAATTGTCTTTGTTGCTGAAGGAAATGGCTTTTGTACAGAGAATAGGGCATTTTACTTTTGGTTCTCTCCCCACTTCCCACAAAAAAAGCAGGATAAACAGTTATTCTGGACAGAGAACGGTGATCACAAGCTAAATTTAAAAAGCCTCCCACTCCTTCGAAGTGAGGAGTTACTTTCTGTGCATTGTGTTGTCTGTCTGTTTTTAAAAGCCAGGGGAATATAAGTGACGAAGGCTTACTTCAATACTAAAATGTCATAGTTTTAGAATTCAATTCCATCTTAAGATCAAGTAAAGAAAATCTCATTTGTTACCATGGATACGAGACATTATTTCCATTTGTTCGTTAGAGGCTTCGTACTGGGTATGAAATTAAACTGTAACAGAGTTTTATGAGGAAAATGATCTCAGAAATGGGTAAGTATAATGACAAAATTGCCATTAAGTTCCATCTTTCTTACATGTGAATCAGAACTAAGCTAGCCTCAACTAATCTTTATATATATAAAGACACCTAAGGCAAACTTAAAAAAAAAAAAGAATAAAACAAACGTGTGGAACAGAAAATAATAGAAATAAAAATAGAAAATATAGAAATATAGTAAAAAGAAGAATTATATTGTTATGTCCTGAATTTGAATACTCGAAATCCCCGCGCCTTGATTGGCTAAGGCGCGGGGATTTCTGATTGGCCAGGCGAGCCGCGCTGATTGGCCCGATTGAAGTCTCCCGCGATTGGTTCAAACCAAGAGCGGGAGACTTGAATCGCTGCCATTGGCTGCGGCCGCCGCAGCGAAAAGTATAAAAGCCACGGGCTTTTTGCTTTTCGCCGGTTCGGTTCCCCATTGTAAATAAAGAGCTTTGAATGAAAGTCACCGACTCTGAGCGTCTTTTTGCGGACACGACTCTGGCGACGAGGATGGGATCTCGCCCCTGAACCGAACCCCGTGTCCACCAAAGAACCAGCTCCAGCGCAGAGATGGCGAAGATAGCACCGCCCGCCCCCTTCAACCCCGCCGCCGAGGACTGGGAATCGTACTCGGATCGGTTCCGTATGTACCTGGAATGCGCCGGAATGAAGGACGCCCCGGGCCCGCTAAAACGCGCCGTCTTCCTTACTCACTGCGGACCAGAGGTCTTCCAGATGGCCAAAGCATTGGCCAAGCCGGCAGACGCAACCGCCATGGACTGGGACGTCCTCGAACCTATACTGCGGCGCCATTACGCCCCCGAAGTCCCCATCCTGATACGGCGCAACGAGTTCTACCGCCGAAACCAGAAACCAGACGAAAAATTGAGCGACTTCGTCGCAGAACTACGGCGCCTAGGAGGACTCTGCGAGTTTGAAGGTCTGAACAGTCTCATAAGAGACCGCTTCGTACTCGGCTTATGGGATCCTACACTCCAGAGCCGACTTATGGCCAAGGGCGACATCAGCCTAGCCGATGCCCTTACCGCAGCCGCAGCCGCAGCCGCAGAAGCAACCCGCACGTCAGCGGACAGCATGCGAAGATCTGACGCGAAGGGCGGAAACAACAACCCGGCAAGGTCGGCCGACACAAGAAATGAAGCAACCGCACACTACGGAGAATACCAGTCAACCTCCAGCACGTCGGAAGACGAGGAGGACATACATCGCGTGCAGACGGGACGCGGCGACCAACGAAGTCGAAAAGGTCGTAGGTCGAGGACCAACTGCGCCGGGTGCGGCGGTGACCACCCCAGGTCAGAATGCCGATTCTTTGACTCTATCTGTAGGCATTGTGAACAACGGGGTCACATTGCTCGAGTTTGCCGCCAAAAGAAGACCCGCAGCCCGCCCAAATGGGAACAGCACGACAGAAGGAGAGAAAGCTCCCCGCCCAGAGCCAGAGAGCGCCAGCCAGACGGTCGGTGGGACCGCACTCAACGATCTCAAAGAAGCGGCGACGGTCGGCGAAAAGAAGAGACCCACCAGACGGTGACCATCGGCCATGCCATCTCCGACGGCGCCAGAAAGGTACACGTAGAAGTCCATATTGAAGGCCAGCCATGCAAAATGGAAGTGGACTCCGGGTCCTACCTTTCCATGATTACATGGCGTGAAATCAAAAGACTAGTGCCTACACTACAAAAAAGAAACGTGCATGCCCAAAAGATCATCATAAAAGACTACCAAGGGAATCGCGTTCCGGTAGTGGGCACCAAGAACTTTAATATAACTTACAAAGGCCACACCGAACAACTGCCACTCACAATCGTCGATCGCGACCGCCCAAGCCTACTGGGCTTACAATGGTTTGCCCCGCTTAACATCGCGCTGACAGGTGTCAACCACGTCACCATCGAAGCTTGGGAACAGCGGCTAGCCCAGGAGTTCCAGGAGGTCTTCGATGGAGGCTTGGGCAAGTACCAGGGGCCCCTTATCTCGTTTGACCTAGACCCAAGGGTTCCCCCTAAGCGGCTTAAACCTAGAAGGGTACCATTCGCCCTAAAGCCTAAAATTGACGAGCAGATCGACAAGCTCGTCAAACAAGGGGTATTGCAACCGATAGACCATGCCAGATGGGAGACCCCAAAAGTGACCCCAGTAAAGCCAGACGGGTCCGTGAGAATTTGCGGGGACTATAAGGCCACCCTAAATGGCGCGTTGCAACAAAGCGCCTACCCAGTCCCAATAGTGCAACATTTACTGCACTCACTGGGAGGGGGCAAAGTCTTTGCCAAGCTCGACCTCGCCCAGGCATATCAGCAGCTACCTGTGGATGAGAAAACAGCGGAAGCCCAAACAATCGTGACCCATCGGGGGGCCTTCAAGTGTAACCGACTCCAATTTGGAGTCAGCGTGGCACCAGGCATCTTTCAGAGCCTGATGGAACGTTTGCTACAGGGCATCAAGGGGGTGGTGCCCTATTTCGATGACGTATTAGTGGCGGCGCCAAACGAAGCCGAATTAGAAAACCGACTCAGACAAGTCTTAACAAAATTTAAAGAAACAGGACTTAAAGTCAAACGAGAAAAATGCAAACTATGTACAAAGCAAGTAGAGTTTTTGGGCTATCTCCTAGACCGGCATGGCATTCACCCTACGACTAAAAAAGTGAAAGCCATCAAGGAAGCCCCCACCCCAAAGTCTAAAACGGAACTACAAGCGTTCCTAGGCTTGCTAAATTTTTATAATGTTTTCCTACCTCAAAAGGCAACGGCGGCGGAACCTTTACATAGACTCCTGGACAAGAAGGCAGCCTGGACTTGGGGGAGACGAGAGCAAGCCGCCTTTCAAAAAACCAAAGACCTCCTCACCTCCGACGCCGTCCTGATGCAATTCAGCGAAACCTTGCCCTTAGCTGTCACTTGCGACGCATCACCTTTCGGCGTCGGCGCTGTCCTCAGCCACACCCTCCCAGACCAGAGAGAAGCACCCATCGTTTTTTTCTCCAGGACTCTGACTAAACCGGAACGGAACTATAGCCAGCTGGACAAAGAAGCTTTGGCTATAGTTGCCGCCGTTAAGCGTTTCCACGAATACCTGTACGGCCACCCGTTCACCATCGTGACGGATCATAAGCCATTGCTGGGCATCCTCGCTGGAAACCGAGCCACGCCGAACATCTTGTCACCCCGGATGACAAGATGGTCCGAATTCCTGGCAGCCTACAGTTACGAACTGCTACACAAGCCAGGTAAGAAAATTTCGCACGCGGACGCTTTAAGCCGCTCGCCTTTACCTGACTCTGAACCTGACCCAGCACCAACAACAAACACCCTAAGTATCGAGAGTTTACCTATTACCGCATCAGACATTGTCAGAGAAACCGTTAAGGACAGGCGTCTGGCGCGAATCTTACACTGGTTAGAAAAAGGCTGGCCGGAGAAAGACAATGACGAGACTTTTAAAACATTCCGTCAGCGCCAGACCGAACTTTCACTACTGAGAGGATGTATTCTGTGGGGTGACCGGGTGGTAATTCCGGACAGATTGCAAGAGAGGGTATTAGAGATGCTACATGAGGGTCATCCTGGCATCGTCAGGACTAAAGCCCTGGCCAGGAGTTACGCTTGGTGGCCAGGGATGGACAAGCAAATTGAGGCATGGGTCGCCAAATGCCACCGGTGCCAGGAGACCAGATCCAGCCCACCCGCAGCACCTATCCGGGACTGGGAAACACCACGGGGGCCCTGGTCCAGAATCCATTTAGACTTTGCTGGTCCCACAAATGGGCATACTTTTCTAATCACAGTTGACGCGTACTCCAATTGGTTGGAGGTAAGCGACATGAAATCCACTACCACAGAGGCCGTCGTTAAAGAACTGTGTAAACTGTTTTCCACACACGGCCTCCCAGACGTCGTCGTCTCAGACAACGGGCCCCAGTTCACTTCCATCGATTTCGAACGGTTCCTGGCGGAGAAGGGTATCCGCCACGCATTAACAGCACCGGTGCATCCGGCGGCGAACGGTAGGGCGGAACGGATGGTCCAGTTTACGAAAAAGACCCTCCGGAAAATGGACCACGGGGAGATCAGCGACAAAATCAACAAACTCCTCTTCATACAGCACATCACTCCCAATACCACAACTAACAAGAGCCCTGCAGAACTTCTAATGGGCAGAAAGCTGAGGTCCCCACTCGACAGGTTACACCCGACCTATAACCCGGAGCGGCCCCCAGACTCCAGCTCCAGGTACCGGACATTTGACCCAGGTGACTTAGTCTACGCAAAGAACATGACGGGGGACCCCCTATGGATCCCAGCCGTCATAACTCAAGTCACTGGTCCACGGTCGTACCGGCTCCAAACCATCGATGGGCGAGCCTGGAAGCGACATATCGACCAGCTCAGGTCACGAACAGCGACTGACCTCAACCCCCAAGACACGAACCAAGGGGGGAGGGAATACCCGGATAGACAATCGCAGGAAAAAATAAACCAAAAATACTCACCGGAACACAGCCATCGCGAGTCCCCTCCGGAGAAGAACCACCTGGCCAGCTCTACCGACTCGGAGAAGCCAAGCGGGAGTGGCGAAATCCGTGGCTCAACCGACCCGGTAGGCCCAGGTGGGAGCCACGGCGAAAGAACCGGCCCGATCATCCAGCCGGTTCGCACAGAGGCAGGAGCAGCCAAAAAGATGACCGCTCCGGCCGAGTTACAGCATGCAAGTGAGTTGCGCAGGTCAACTAGGACTCGACGGAGCCCCGCCTACCTGCGTGACTACACCACGTGATGGACCATACCAAGAGGGGAGGGGTGTTATGTCCTGAATTTGAATACTCGAAATCCCCGCGCCTTGATTGGCTAAGGCGCGGGGATTTCTGATTGGCCAGGCGAGCCACGCTGATTGGCCCGATTGAAGTCTCCCGCGATTGGTTCAAACCAAGAGCGGGAGACTTGAATTGCTGGCATTGGCCGCGGCCGCCGCAGCGAAAAGTATAAAAGCCGCGGGCTTTTTGCTTTTCGCCGGTTCGGTTCCCCATTGTAAATAAAGAGCTTTGAATGAAAGTCACCGACTCTGAGTGTCTTTTTGCAGACACGACATATATAAAGGAATGACTTTCCTTCCTCAGAAGTATAACGAACTTTAGTCATTTATCATCTACCCTTAAAATACAACCAATGGATTCTTTTCCCCAAATCTCATCTCTTATCTATAAGCAAATCCTTAAAGTCTCATCATTTCAATCCTGATCAAAAGTTCATTAAGAGTTACCAGAGATAACGTATCCATATTAATCTTTTAACAAATAAATTAACATTATCTTCCTTCCTTTTACTTTTAACAATCTTGATCTTTAATCCTTTCAAATAATGTCCTAATATTTAACTTCATTTTTTTTTCTTTGTCCCTTCTCACAAAATTCTTCAAAATGTTAACTTTGGACCCTTGGTCTTTTTGTAAGTTTCCAAAATTAACACTTTTGCTATTTATTACACACACACACACACACAAACCACACAGACAAAAACCCTGCATTTAAAATATTTTTCCTTCAATCTCACTAAAGATTGAAGGAAAGCCACTTGATGCTGTGAAATCTGTCGATTCAAAGATTCCTTAGGGTTAAAAAGCAATTTGGAAGCAATTCCTGGAAGTGATTAGAAAAGGAAGTAGGCGAACTCAGTGTCCATAAAGTGGTTTGAGCAAGATAGCTACTTCTTTAATTCTCAGAGCTCTAAACCTTCTGGAAATGGCTGTCTTGCAGTCTCCTTGTGAGGAGCAAGCATCCAGAGCCCTTGTGGGTGATCTCAGGCCTTCTCCTTGTCTGGAGAGGAACAAGCTCTACTCACTGGATCTTCATTCGGCCACCGTTGTTCAGTTCATCATTTCTTCCCGGGAAGTCCCATTCTCAACTAAATCTGATATATCATTGCCTTAGTAGGATAGCCTTAGTAGGAATCCAACTCAGTGGTTGGATTCAACCGGTGTAATAATCAGTTTGGTGAGCATGTGGGGCACTTGACAATCACCTGTTTTCAGCTGCAAAATTTACCTTCTACTGCAGCCCCGGCAAGTAAAATAGCTGAGGCGTGGGAATCCACTGTGCCACATGAATCAAATGGGTTGCAAAACACAGAAATATAAGATAGACTAGTACAGGGGCGGGTGTGCGGAGCCAACTAATGGCCGGAATTACTAGCTCACCCAAACTGGTCCAAACTGGCTGAATCCCACACCGGCATCTACTAAACTTCTCTGATGACCCAGGGCATGGCACAAAGGCAACACAGTGAGATAAGCAATAAGAGTCCCTTTTGTTATCTTCAACTTTCTCCCCAATATCCAGGTTATCTGCAGCTGGAAAAGCCTTTAACTACAGAAAATTCAGTCCAAAACAAGGAACACACAAACTGTAACTTAAAATCCAAACAAACCAAGCTGAAGTAATTAGTTTGGCAGGGCAGAAGCAAGAAATTCAGACTGGAAGGCACTGCAAAACTCAAACAGTTGGGAAGATGCCAGGAACAGAGATAAGACATGACGATGCAAGTTAAATTCACGTTTGCTCCCAACAGCTTGTTGCATGCAGCTTGCCTTTTTTATACACTGTCTTCAAAGCTGCAGCTAATGAAGGGAATCAGGGCCCTTTCCTCCCCCGTAAGCCATGCAAACCACATTGCTCCCTTCTCCATTCCTTCCTGCATGCCCTAGGATGAAGAGGAGGTGGGCCTGGTCTTCATCTGAATTCCCTCTGCCTTGTTCTACCTCTCCCTTGCTCTGCCTAGCCAGACTTTGCCCTTCCCCAGTTTCTTCCACAGCCAATGGAGCCACACTCCTCTGAGTTAGATTCTGACAGGGGCATGACAAAATCTTGGAACAGATACACACACACGTCTACCCAGAAATGGAAGAGAATTTCTGCTCCTGGTCATCCCAAAAGTGCTTTTTTCAAGAGACAACTGGACTTTCTGGTATTCCTTTCCAAGAAAACCAAGAAAGTCCAGTTGCCTCTTGGGGAAAAAAAAGGCATCTTTGGGACAACCATATCCTATATGATAGAATCTCCCCAGATATTCTGCTCCTAATGAACCAGTCTTGTAAACAAGATTCTCACTGCCAGGGAAATGACCCTATTGACATATTTATTGGATCACCCTTCACAAACATACACAAGAAACCATGTTCTCGGTGTAAACAGTTGAAAGTATTTGACTGCATTTTTGGAAGGCTTCAACTTGCCATATTCTTACCCAACAGGGTTGTTGATGGAATCAAAAGGTTTAGTCAGACTCCTTCTTTTGACTCACATTTTTCAATCTTCACCTGCACCACAATACATCTGATCTCGGAAACACTACCTTTCAAATTCAGGCTGACACTTGGCTCAAAGCTCCCTGAATTTCTTGCATTTGTACATGGAAACTTCCTTCCACTGTTATAATAGTAATAGCAAGTAGACTTATATACCATTTCATAGTGCTTTTACAGCCCTCTCTAAAGCAGTTTACAGAGTCAGCATGTTGCCCCCAACAATTTGGGTCCTTGTTTTACCTACCTCGGAAGGACAGAAGACTGAGTCTATCTTGAGCGGGTCAGGATCGAACTGCTGACAGTGGGCAGAGTCTGCCTGCTATGCTGCATTCCAACCACTGTGCACCATGGAAGGGAGGAAGGAAGGGAGGGAGGGAGGAAGGAAGGAAGGAAGGAAGGAAGGAAGGAAGGAAGGAAGGAAGGAAGGAAGGAAGGAAGGAAGGAAGGAAGGGTCCGTTCGGCAAGGAGACCAGGAGGCAGTGACTGTGGTTTCAGCTCTTTATTTAGCCCCCGGAACCAATCTGGCTCCAAGGGAAAACTTGCGGCTTTTTATTCCCAAGCCGCGGCGGCCGTGGCCAATGGCACCGCTTTGAATCTCTCACGATTCGTTTCCGCCAATCGTGGGAGATTCTCAGCGGGCCAATCAGCGCGGCTCGCTGAACCAATCAGATCACCCCGCGCTTTGACCAATCAAAATGCGGGGTTTCAAGAATGCTAATGAAGGTACAGAACACCCCTCCCCTCTTGGTTTGGTCCTACGTAATGTAGTCCCGTAAGTAGGCGGGGCTCCGTACTTGCCTACTGGACCTGCGCAGGTCAGTCATTGGTTGGCTTCCAGCCGGTTCGGTTGGGTTCTCTGTGTCTCTTGACCTCGTCGATGGAACCGCCTGGTAGGCCTTGCCGGGCCGCTTGTCGCAGCTCCCTCCTGGTCTACCTGGGCTGGTTGAGCTGCGGTTTTCGCTGCTCCCACCCGATCTTTCCGGGCTGGTCGAGCTGGCCTGGCTGCTTCTCCCTGGTGAGGCTTCGAGCTGGCTGCTTGCTGGTGAGTATGGTTGGTTTCCTTCTGGGTTTTGGTTCCCGGGGTATTCCCTCCCCTCTTGGCTTGTGTTAAGGGGATTTTCTGTGTCTGGTTGCGTGTTGGTTGTGTTTCTTGTGGCCATTCTCGATCTTATTTGATCGATGTGGCGTTTCCACGCTCGTCCGTGGGTTGTTTGCAGCCGGTACGAGCGGGGACCTGTCATTTGGGTTATGGTTGCTGGTACCCATAGTGGGTCTCCCATTAGATTTCTTGATTAGACAGCGTCACCTGGCGCAAAAGACCAGTACTTGCTGGAGGAGTTTGGGGTTTTTTCCAGGTTGTATGTGGGGTATAGCCTATTGAGTGGGGACCTTATTTTCCTCCCCTTTAGTAACTCTGCTGGGCTTTTGTTCGTTGTTGTGTTCGGGGTTATATGTTGGATAAAAAGCATTTTATTTATTTTGTCTTGGATTTCCCCGTGTTCGATTTTCTGGATGGTTTTCTTCGTGAATTGAACCATCCGTTCCGCCCTTCCGTTCGCCACCGGATGCACCGGAGCTGTCAGTGCGTGTCGTATGCCCCGTTCCGCTAGGAATTTTTCAAATTCCAGCGAGGTGAATTGGGGACCGTTATCTGACACGATGACATCCGGGAGGCCGTGGGTTGCAAACAGTTTGCAAAGTTCCTTGCTTACGGCCTCTGTGGTGGTGGATTTCATGTTGCTTACCTCCAGCCAGTTGGAGTAAGCATCTACGGTTACTAGGAATGTATGTCCCTTGGTGGGCCTGGCAAAGTCTATGTGGACCCTAGACCAGGGTCCCCTGGGGGTTTCCCATTCCAGGATCGGTGCCGCGGGAGGGCTCGGTCTGGTTTCTTGGCAGCGTTGACACCTTGCCACCCAGGCCTCGATTTGCTTATCCATCCCTGGCCACCAAGCATAACTTCTGGCCAGGGCTTTCATTCTAACTATGCCCGGGTGCCCCTCGTGTAACAAACCCAATACCTTCCCTTGCAGTTTTTCCAGGATAACCACCCTATCCCCCCACAGTACACACCCTTTTTGCAGCGAAAGTTCCGTTTGCCAGTTCCGGAATGTTTTGAATGCTTCGTTGTTGTCCTTTTCCGGCCACCCTTTCTCTACCCAATGTAACACCCGCGCCAGACGTTTGTCTTTATTGGTTTCTCGGGCAATGTCTGACGTGGTTATGGGTAGATCGGGCAGAGTCTCTATGCTGAGGGTGCTCGTCATGGGTGCTGGATCGGTGTCTAGATCGGGTAGCGGCTCGCGGCTCAAAGTGTCTGCATGTGTGATGGTCTTACCGGGTCAGTGTGTGAGTCGATAGCTGTAGGCGGCAAAGAATTCGGACCACCTTGTCATCCTGGGAGATAAAATGTTTGGGGTGGCCCAGTTCCCTGCCAGGATGCCCAGTAACGGCTTGTGGTCCGTGATGATTGTGAAGGTGCGGCTGTAGAGGTACTCGTGGAACCTCTTCACTGCTGCGATGATGGCTAGGGCCTCCTTGTCCAGCTGGCTGTAGTTCTGCTCTGGTTTGGTGAGTGTCCTGGAGAAGAAAGCGATGGGTGCTTCTCTTCCATCCGGGATTGTGTGCCTGAGGACGGTGCCGATGCCGAAGGGTGAGGTGTCGCATGTGATGGCAAGTGATAGGGTCTCATTGTATTGGATGAGGACGGCATCCGAGGTGAGCAGGTCCTTGGTTTTCCTGAAGGTGGCTTCCTCGCATTTCCCCCAAGTCCAGGTAGCCGCTTGTCCAAGAGCCTATGCAAAGGCTCCGCCGCGGTCGCCTTCTGGGGCAGGAAAACATTATAAAAATTAAGCAGTCCCAGAAATGCCTGCAGTTCCATTTTAGTCCTGGGTGTGGGGACCTCCTTAATGGCTTTGATTTTGGTCATGGTAGGGTGGATACCGTGCCGATCTAGGAGGTACCCCAGGAACTCGACCCGCTCTGTGTAAAGTTGGCACTTTTCCCTCTTCACTTTTAGCCCGGTTTCCTTGAATTTGGTTAGCACCTCCCTTAGCCGGCCCTCTAGTTCTCACTGGTTGGTTGCCGACACCAGCACATCGTCAAAGTAGGGCACCACCCCCTTGATGCCTTGCAAGAATCTCTCCATGAGGCTCTGAAAAATTCCAGGCTCCACGCTGACTCCAAACTGGAGTCGGTTACATCGGAAAGCTCCCCGGTGGGTGACTATGGTTTGCGCCTCCGTGGTTTCTGCGTCGACCAGCAGCTGTTGGTATGCTTGGGCCAGGTCGAGCTTCGCAAAAACCTTGCCTCCCCCCAGTGAGTGTAGAAGATGCTGTACTACTGGGACGGGGTAGGCGCTTTGTTGTAAGGTGCAATTTAGGGTGGCCTTATAGTCCCCGCAGATTCTCACCGACCCATCAGGCTTGACTGGGGTGACTATTGGGGTCTCCCACCGGGCATGATCAATTGGTTGTAGGACCCCTTGCTTGACGAGCTTGTCAATTTGCTCATCAATTTTTGGCCGGAGTGCAAAAGGTACCCGCCGTGGCTTTAGGCGTATCGGGGGAATGTTGGGGTCTAGGCTGAAGGAGATGGGGGGCCCTCGGTACTTGCCTAGGGTGCCGTCGAACACTTCCTGGAAGTCCTGTGCCAGTTGCTGCTCCCAATCGGTCTCGGCGATGTGGTTGATGCCCATGACTTTGATGCCGAGCGGCGCAAACCATTGCAGTCCCAAAAGGCTGGGTCGGTCTTGGTCCACGATTGTCAGGGGAAGCTTTGCCGTGTGGCCCTTAAATGTCACTTTGAATTGTCCGGTTCCGACTACCGGGATGCAGTTTCCCTGATAGTCTTTGATGATTAGTCTCCGGTTCTCCAGTTCCTTCTTGTGGATGGTAGGCACCAAGCGTTTGATTTCTTGCCAGGCGACCATGGAGAGGTAGGACCTGGAGTCCACCTCCATTTTGCATGGCTCGCCTTCGATGCCTACCTCCACGTAGACTTTTTGGGCGCCGGTGGTTGATGCGTGGCCGATGATGACCGTCTGGTGGGTTTCCTCCTTCCGCCGGGTCTCGCCACCTCGTCGGGTTCACCCGCTCCGGTCCCATCGGCAATCGGCTGGGCAATCTCTGGCTTTGGAGGGTGTGCTGTCCCGTCTCCATTCGCTGTGGTCCTGCCGTCTGGGGTTGTAGGCTTTCTTTAGTCAGCAGACGTGGGCGATGTGACCCTTTTTGTCGCAGTGAAGGCAGACTGTATCGAAGAAACAGCACTCTGATCTCGGGTGGTCGCCTCCGCAACCGGCACACGTGGTCCCCAACTTACGACCCCGCCGATTGCGCTGGTCGCATCCTGCCTGGAGCCGGTGGATTTCCTCCTCCTCGTCCGAGGTGTCGGAGGCGGAATGGAATTCACCATGGTGGGTGGTGGTCTCACGGTGACTTGCTTCTGTCGGACACGTGCTCGATGGGGTTCAGCCTCAGGATCCCACCCTCGTCGCCAGTGTCGTGTCCATTCGGCAAGGAGACCAGGAGGCAGTGACTGGTTTCAGCTCTTTATTTAGCCCCCAGAACTGATCTGGCTCAAAGGGAAAACTTGCGGCTTTTTATTCCCAAGCCGCGGCGGCCACGGCCAATGGCACCACTTTGAATCTCCTGCGATTCGTATCCGCCAATCGCGGGAAATTCTCAGCGGGCCAATCAGTGCGGCTCGCTGAACCAATCAGATCACCCCGCGCTTTGACCAATCAAAACGCGGGGTTTCAAGAATGCTAATGAAGGTACAGAACACCAAGGAAGGAAGGAAGGAAGGAAGGAAGGAAGGAAGGAAGGAAGGAAGGAAGGAAGGAAGGAAGGAAGGAAGGAAGGAAGGAAGGAAGGAAAATAGCACAACAGTTAGATTTATATACCGCTTCACAAAGCTGTACAACCCTCTCTGAGAGGTTTACAGAGTCAACCTCTTGCCCCCAACAATCTGGACACTCATTTTACCCACCTCAGAAGGATGGAAGGCTGAGTCAACCTTGAGCCAGTCAGGATCAAACTCCTGGACGTAGGCAGAATTAGCCTGCATTCTAATCACTGCGCCACTATAACTCCTGCTATATGAATTAACAACTGTCTTGCTTAGCAACAGAAATTTTGGACTAAATTGTCAAGGACTAGTTGTGCTGTGCCATTTTTCCATGCAGGCAATCACACTATCCCAAAGAATAAAACAGAAGAGCAAACACTTTGCTTGGTAGGGTTAAAGATTAATCTAATTTAGCCACAGTCTCCCAAGGCTAATATATCAGGGAAACCTCCTTTGACTTATGCTATTATTATTGCCTTATTCTTCTTCCATAAACAGATTTTATTTTATTTTTTGCTTTCACGCTGCAGCAAAACTTCTGCCAATGAACAGTCAATATTGATCTTTAATGCACCACACGTCCCAACATTGGTTTTAAGCCTGCCAAGCATTTGTGTCCACTCCTCATTCTAAATATGTTTAAATATAAATTGATATGAATTTGATTTATACACAGCAAATCTAGATAAATAGATCTGTAGGTGTTAGTACTTACAAATTGCCTGTTTGTCAATATCATATTCCATATATACATGCATTATAGATATCTGTGTCTCTTGCGTTGGTAGATACATGACATAGAGATAGGAGTTGGGGGAGAGAGAGAAAGAAAGAGAGATGGAGGTATTATGAAAGAGAGATGATAGAGAGAGAGAGAGAGAAAGATAATAGATGATTATAGAGATAGATAGATTGATAGATTGATATAGATAAGAGAGATTAGAAATAGATAGATATGATAGATGATTATAGAGATAGATAGATAGATAGATAGATAGATAGATAGATAGATAGATAGATAATAGAATAGACAGAGGTTAGAAATATATAGAGATAGATACTTAGAGATAAATAGATGATAGATTATTATAGAGATAGATGATAGTTTAGAGAGAGAGATTAGAGAGAGAGATAATAGATAGATAATAGATTAGAGAGAGGTTAGAAAGAGAGATTAGAGAGATGGATTAGAGATGATAGATAGACAGACAGACAGACAGACAGACAGACAGACAGACAGACAGACAGACAGACAGATAGATAGATAGATAGATAGATAGATAGATAATAGATGGTTATCGAGATAGATAGATTGATGTAAATGGATGGATGGATGGATGGATGATAGGTAAAGATAGATAGATAGATAGATAGATAGATAGATAGATAGATAGATAGATAGATAGATAGATAGATAGATAGATAGATAGATAGGGAGGGAGGGAGGGAGAGAGAGAGAGAGAGAGAGAGAGAGAGAGAGTGTTGCATGGACTTCAAATCTCAGAATTCCCCAGGCAGCCATGCTCTCTGAGAATATCTAGGGGAAAATACTATACAGGTAGTCCTCACAAAAGTTCAGTTAGTGACCATTTGAAGTTGCAACGGCCCTGACTTACAACTGTTTTCCAGACATAGGATGGTTGCAGTATCCCCATGGTCAGGTGAATAAAATTCAGATGTTTGACAACTCATTCACATTTATGATGGCCACAATGCCCCAGGGTCACGTGATCCCTTCTGGCGACTCTCTGATGAACCAAGTCAAAGGGGAAGACAGATCCACTCAGCAATCATGCCATTAACTTAAACAAATGCCATGATTCACTTAACAATTGTGCCACAAATGGTCGTATAAGGAGGCAATATTCACTTAACAGATGTCTCATTTAGCAACAGAAATGTTGGGCATCAAATTCTCCTTCTGGAGGCATCCAAAATCTGAAATGATTCAGTTCCATTGTCAATGAAATTTGATGTTCTTATTAAAAAATGTTTCGAGAAAAAGAGGTGGGATTCTACTGGTTTGGACTGGTTCTATAGAACCGGTTGTTATGATTCTGCCAGAGAACTGGCAAATCATGCCCTTGGCTGGCCCAGCTCCTCCCTTCCCTGCCCAATCAGTCCTTGTCGCACAACATTGCTGACTGCATTCTCTCCCACCCAGTCACTCCTTAAGATATTTCTTTTTCTCCCCTCCCAACGATCAGCTGTTCTGATGATCAGCTGTGCCAGGATCCCCCTGGCTGTCTTATTGCTTCACCCAGGAGGCTTCCCTGAGGCCCTGGAGGCAAAAGGGGTGCTAGGGAGGTGCTGAGAAGAAGAAGAAGAAGAAGAAGAAGAAGAAGAAGAAGAAGAAGAAGAAGAAGAAGAAGAAGAAGAAGAAGAAGAAGAAGAAGAAGAAGAAGAAGAAGAAGAAGAAGAAGAAGAAGAAGAAGAAGAAGAAGAAGAAGAAGAAGAAGAAGAAGAAGAAGAAGACATGCACACCCAGTCACATGGCCATGGCCACCTAGCCATGACCACAGAACCAGTTGTAAAAAAATGTGGATCCCACCCATGTCCAGAACACGTTGCTAAAGGGAAAAACAAGATTCATCTCTTTTGGATGTCTGATGTTACAAACTTTGAGAATATATGCTTAATTTGTTTCCCTTCATGTTGGGAAACCATAGGGACTTTTGCCAAAAGATTTATATATATATTTATATATAAATCCCTAAGCCTGTTTATGATAACTACCAGATGACTTTGTAAAACCAGGGATTTCTGCTATCTTAATCATGAAAAAAAAACATTGCATCTCCCACCAGCCTGCGAATTGTTTTAACTTCCAAGTACATGACCGAAAGTTGTTAAATGTTTCAAAAGTAGGCTCTTGCATGAATCATATCTGACATATAATTGGAAAACTTCCTTAGGAAAACAGAAAGAAACATTGTCTGGCGGCCTCCGAGCACTGCTTCGTGGGGCTGTGAAAAGGACAATTCGTAAAGCAATTTTGCAGAAGCCAAGGATTGTAGCCGAAAGGTTGAAATGGCCTTTGGTTCTGGAAAGTGTGAATGGGGCTACTTGTCCCACATCAGTGGGAGTTGAGAATAACCTTGGGACACAGAAGGAAGGAAAAGCCACTCCTAGACAACAACAGGAAAGATTGAGGGCAGTAGAAGAAGGGGACAGCAGAGAAGGAGGAGGCTGGAGGATGTCACTGAAGCAGTCGGCATGAGCTTAAATGGACTCCGGAGGATGGTAGAGGACAGGGAGGCCTGGACGAATGTTGTCCATGGGATCATGATGGGTTGGACCCCACTTCACAACTACCAACAACAACAAGTCAACAAGAGATATCTTGCTGGATTTGCGTCTGGCTAGTCTAGAGAAAAGAAGAA
The DNA here is from genome assembly GCA_033807585.1 of Hydrophis major. Taxonomy (NCBI): domain Eukaryota; kingdom Metazoa; phylum Chordata; class Lepidosauria; order Squamata; family Elapidae; genus Hydrophis; species Hydrophis major. The sequence goes on from CM066332.1 coordinate 4,989,744, forward strand.
TTAGAAGTGACATGATAGCAGACCTCCAATATTTGAGGGGCTGCCACAAAGAGGAGAGATCAACCGATTTGCCAAAAAACCATAAGGCAAGATAAGAAACAACGGATGTAAAACTAAGCAAGGAGAGAAGCAACCTGGAATCAAGGAGAAACTTCCTAACAGTGAGGGCAATTAACCAGTGGAACTGCTGGCCACCAGAAGTTGTGGGTGCTCCATCACTGGATGTTTCTTTAGACTAGACTAGACTAGACTAGACTAGACTAGACTGGACTGGACTGGACTGGACTGGAATGGAATGGAATGGAATGGAATGGAATGGAATGGAATGGAATAGAATATAGAAAAGGAATAGAATAGAATAGAACAGAGTATAGAAAAGGACTAGACTAGACTAGACTAGACTAGACTAGACTAGACTAGACTAGATTAGACTAGACTAGAATAGAATAGAATAGAAATACAGAATAGAATAGAAATACAGAATAGAATAGAATAGAATAGAACAGAACAGAACAGAACAGAACAGAACAGAACAGAACAGAACAGAACAGAATAGAATAGAATAGAATAGAATAGAATAGAATAGAATTCTTTATTAGCCAAGTGTGATTGGACACACAAGGAATTTGTCTTGGTGCAAATGCTCTCAGTGTACATAAAAGAAAAGAGACATTCATCAAGAGTCAAGAATCAGAACGTACAACACTTAAGAAGAGAATGGACAGCCACCTGTCTGAAAGGGTATAAGATCTGCTGCTTAAGTAACAGGTTGGACTAGAAGACCTCCAAAGTCCCTTCCAGCTCTCTTCTGATTGACTGATTGATCTCAACCTGCCAAAGGGGCTGAGAAAGCATCTCAGAAGGGACTCTCCATAGTTCTCTGGAGAGTAAAGGCAAGGGTGGGAAGAAGGATTTTGAGCCTTGCAAGATTGATCCCAGCCCTTCCAGCTGGTCAAAGTCAATGCCGATCAAGATTGATGACAGCTCTTCCAGGTGGTCAAGATTGTCAGTCCTTTGCTCAATATTGATGTCAACTCTAAGTGATGGTCAGGATTGATGCCAGCATTCGAGGTGGTCAAGATTGATGCTAGTTCCATCTTGCCAGCAAGGCTTTCCAAAAATGTTCAAAAACATATCTCCAAAATGTTGGAAGTGCAAAGGTGTATCAGGCAAATTCTTTCACTTGTGGTGGTCTTGCAATGTTGCAAAAAAAATATTGGAGACTAATATTCAAACGTGGGTGGAACAAATGGTGGGAGCATGTATTCCATTTAAGCCAGAATTTTTTCTCCTAGGAATAATACCGGAAGGATATAGGAAGGATTTAATTTATCTAATAGTACATGTGTTGATGGTGGCTAGAAGAATATATGCACAATACTGGAAGAAGGAAAGCACACCGTCAGAAACAGAGATAATAAGGAAAATTATGACCTGTGCAGAATCGGACAGGAATTAAAAAACAAGGGAGAATCGGAGTACTATGAAACGTGGAATAAATTCTATCAGTGGCTCATAGAAGAAGACAAAGTCAGAACATAAGTACGTATGATGATCAGAATAATTAGTAAACAAGGTATCAAACAAGAGGATTGTAAATGGTGAAGTAACATTTATATATGTATAACAATTGTAACTCCAGAAAGGCTGCATTGTGTTGTATTCTTATAATTAAAATTAAATTTAAAAAGAAAAAGATTTATGCCAGCTCTTCAAGATGTTGAAGATTGATGCCAGCAGGTGGTCAAGATTGTCAGTCCTTTGAGGTGCTCAAGATTGATGTCACCTCTTGGAGATGGTCAAGGTTGATGCCAGCATTTGAGGTGCTCAAAATTGATGCCAGCCTTTTGAGGTGGTCAAGATTGATCCCAGCTCTTCCAGATGGCCATCATTAATGCCAGTTCTTCAAGATTGATGCCAGCCCTTCCATTTCTACCCAGCGCCCGAGGTCTTTTTCCTAAGAACTGGCTCAAAACAGATTGACAGTGTTGTGGGAATGAGATTTTTAGCAGTGATGGCATCCAGGAAAAAACTGTCCTTGTGTCTAGTTGTTCTGATGTGCAGTGCTCTATAGCGTTGTTTTGAGGGTAGGAGTTGAAACAGTTTATGTCCAGGATGTGAAGGATCTGTAGATATTTTTACAGCCTCTTTTTGACTCACGCTTATATAGATCCTCAATGGAAGACAGGTTGGTAGTAATTGTTTTTTCTGCAGTCCTAATTACTCTCTGGAGTCCGTGTCTGTCTTGTTGGGTTGCAGAGCCAAACCAGACAGTTATAGAGGTACAGATGACAGACTCCATCCTTCCTCTGTAGAACTGGATCAGCAGCTCCTTGGGCAGTTTGAGCTTTCTGATTTGGCCCAGAAAGAACATTTATATTTATATTAAATTCTTGCACTTTTGTGATGGCATTTTTGATGTTAGATGTCCCTTTTATAAAACCAACATTTTTATCTCCATCTAACATCAAATGGATATTTTATAAATGGAAATAAAATCGGAGAAAACTCCTCTGTTTCACAAAATAAAGAATTGTACACTTTAACAGCAGAAGTGTGATCTTCCCAATTCAGAGAAATAGTTCCGATTATGGTTTCTTAAGCATCGTGTGGAAGTTCTGGAACAGTTTTATTGGCATATGGAAAAAGAAAATAACTTCCTGCAAAAGGTCTCCAGACTTCATCAAGGCAAACCAAACGCAAAGACAACCAGAGAAAGGCAAGAGAAATGCTCTGCCTGTCACTTAGCATCTCCTGGCCTACACACAATTGTTTACGTGAGCGAAAGTAATAGTCCTTGTCAGCAATCTTTTTCCATTAAATTAAAAATCCCATCAACTAAAAGACTAATGCCCTCTTATTCTGTAAAAAAAAAAAAAAAAGGTACAGCATGGCTATTAAGTGAAATGAATAAGAGCACCTGCCCTACAATGAGGAAAGTTGCATGCCTGTAAATTCCAGGTGGGACTAGGAAGGAAGGTGGAAAGATGTTTGGGGTTTAACGGCTCTTGTTGGACAGCAACAACTTAACCAGGTTGGACTTTCCAGGTTCTTAACGTTGTCTTTGCCACCGGCCAAACTGCAGAAATGCTTTGGAAGATGAAGTTTCCTGCCCTCTCCACGTCTAATATTGTAACCTTACTTCCATTATACAGCATACAGAATAGAATAATTGTGATGACTCAGGGTGGGGTAGAAAATAAACACAGTCACAAAAAAAAAAAAAACACAACAGGTGAAGCCCCTTTTATTCCTTCGCTTTGCTTCCAAGCTCCAAATATCCTTGACGGGACACAAAAAAAAAAAAAACTCCCACACAGACAGTTACAAGAAGGAGGAATGAGGTGCAGGGCAGGTTAAGGGGCAGTGGTGGGGAATTGTATGCGCATGCACAGGGCTGTGGGGAGGGATGCACGCATTGCATTCTGGGTGCTGGCACGCGAGTGCATGAACTCTGGCGTGCATGCAGTTTTTGGCACAGAAGCCCAGAAAAGGTTAGCCACCCCTGACCTATACGGTACCTGTGCATTTTGGTTTTTCTTGCCTAAATGTAGAACCTGACTTTTTTTCATCCTTGAATTTCATTTTGTTAGATGGCACCCTCTTGAAAAAGAAGCTTTGGGACAACCATGATGTGGAGCAGGGCTCTCCAACCTTGGCCACTTTACGACGTGTGGACTTCAGCTCCCAGAATTTCTCAGCCAGCGCATGCCAAGATTGGAAACTCCTGATCTGGTGGACTGAGAATCTCCTGCTTATCAGGATATATTCCAGTATATGTAGAGATGTGTATGTGTGCATATTTACACACACACCCCACACACACACACACACACACATAGAAAGTCTTTTCTGCATGGAAAGCACCATTAATGTCAATTTAATGATAATCTCAGCAGGAAGCTGAGCAATTGCTTGTCTTCTCTTGTTTTCTGACTAATGTTTCCTGATATGGACGATACTACACTGCATCGGATGCTGCCTGTATATTTATTTCTTTCATTAAATGTATTATAGCCCTCCATTCCAACAGACTCTGAGTGGCTTTTAAGAGGAGATAGAGAGAGCTGGTAATTCTCTCTGGTTTTTTTTTTTTTTTAACTTCTTCTGAATAGCAACAATATTCTGCTTCCTTTTCTTAGCTTACCTTTCCATTTTCCTTGAGCTGAGCACCCCCCCTAGTAGCGAAGACATTCCTTAAAGCAGGGATCTCCAACCTTGGCCACTTTAAGACTTGTGGACTTCAACTCCCAGAATTTCTCAGGCAGCAATTGCTGGTGGGGGAATTCTGGGAGTTGAAGTCCACAAGTCTTAAAGTGGCCAAGGTTGGAGATCCCTGCCTTAAAGGGTTTTCCCATACTGCCCCTCTCATGGTATCTTTGAGAACCCGGCGGATTTCATTCCTTTCCAAAGCAAATCTTATAGATTTGAACTTAAATTTAAATGGTGGTGGCGCATTGGTTAGAATGCAGTACTGCATGCTACTTCTGCTGACCACCAGCTGCCAGCAGTTCAACAGTTCGATCCTGACAGGCTCAAGGTTGACTCAGCCTTCCGTCTTTCCGAGGTTGGTAAAATGAGGACTCAGATTGTTGAAGACAAGATGTTGACTCTGTAAAACACTTAGAGAGGGCTGTAAAGCACTGGGAAGCAGTATATAAGTCTATTGCTATCTACATTCTTTCTATCTATCTATCTATCTATCTATCTATCTATCTATCTGTCTGTCTGTCTGTCTGTCTGTCTGTCTGTCTATCATCTATCTCTGATCGATCTATCTATCTATCTATCTATCTATCTATCTATCTATCTATCTATCTATCTAATCTCTCTCTCCATCTATGTATCTCTCTGTATCTATCTAGCTGTCTGTCTGTCTGTGTCTATCTTTCTAATCTCTTTAATTTCTCTCTCCGTGTATCTCTCTATATCTATCTGTCTGTCTGTCTGTCTGTCTGTCTGTCTGTCTGTCTATCTATCTATCTATCTATCTATCTATCTATCTATCTATCTATCTATCTATCTATCTATCTTATTTATCTATCATCTATCTACCCTGTTTCCTCAAAAATATGACCTAAAATAAGTCCTAGCTTGATTTTTACATGTGTGCCCAATATAAGCCCTACCCCCCAAATAAGCCCTAATTAAGACCACACCCACTCCAGAGTGCAGGGGTAAAAATTAAGCTAGGGTGAGGATGAAGGGTGGTGGAGCTGCCCTTTGGACCTTTGGACAGGTGTAGCCAGGCCTCGCACACTCCGACACCTGCCTTGCCGGCCCATTTCTTTTGCAGCCAGCAAGGCTGGCCAGGCTTTCCTGAAGGCCTCTGGGTTTGATAACAAAGCTCTGGATTGATCCAGAGCTCTCTTATCAGCTGCAGAGGCCTTCAAGAAGGCCTTGCTGGCCACAGAAGAAGTAGTCCCTGAAGGCTTCTGACAGTTAAAAGACTAGGGTGATGTGTGCAAGTGAGATTAGTCAGTGGATGACATCTCCTGAAAATAAGACCTGGTGCCTTTTTTGGTGGCAAAAAAAATATAAGACAGGGTCTTATTTTGGGGGAAACACAGTATCATGTCTCTCTCTCTCTCTCTCTCTCTCTAACTATCATCTACCTATCATCTTTCTCTCTCTCTCATCCATCCATCTCCCTAACTGGGAACGGTCGTAGCTTCTCTCCTTAGCCCACGACTTCCAACCCAGGCAAATCTCAAGAGTTTTGGCTCATTTTAGAAGTCTGTCTTTAACTGAAGAACTTTTTTTTTTCAGGGCTAAGCAGCCTTGGCTGAAGATGAGGCTAATAAGTGATAGATGAGCTGATGTTTTCAAGACGGTATTGACCCCAAATGCCAAAGCCCAGCTTACTGCAATTAATGGCACATTTCTCCATCCATTTTCCTCAGGGCTGTGCCCTGTATTTGCCAAGTATTCGCCTCCACATGTGGGGATTTAGATTTCTGCAGCATTTAGCTTAATTGAAAAACAATTGCATGCTTCATCATTACTGGTTTAATGGGAGGCTTCTTATATTCTTTGTCAAACAAACGAACAAAACCCTCCCTTCCTCTGCTTCTTTCCATATTCTCCTCCTATTCCTCCTCCTTCTTCCTTTTTTCCCCTGCTCCTCCTCTTCCTTCTTCCCCCTTTTCTTTCTCTTCCTCCTTCTTCCACCTTCCTCCTTCTCCTCTTTCCCTCCTCCTCTTTCCCCTCCTCCTCCTCCCTCCTCTCCTCCTTCTTCCCTCTCCCCTCCTCCTCCCCGTCCTTCTTCCCCTCCTCCTCTTCCTGCTTCTTCCCCTCCTTCTCCTCTTCCTCCACCTTCTTCCCCCTCCTCCTCCACCCCTCCCCCTCCCCTTCCTCCTCCTCCTTTTAACAAAGATCAACCATCTCGTATTCAGAACATCTTTTACACATTTTAGGATTTTGAACAGGCAAATGGAATGATGTATTAACCAGGGGCTCCATTCTGTGCTTTTATTAGATTAATATAGCAAGAAATTCTTTGCAGATGCAAATGGATGTGTCGATGGAAGCAAAGATACAGGGAATAGCTTTGAGGAAGTTGTTTTTAACATGTTCAACAAATATGGTATATTTGCAGGCAAAATAACAGATATTGAGGTCAAGTTCAACACTCCTTTAATATATGGGCTCCATATCTTCTGAGCTCCATATTGGACTGGAAAAGTTGAAGGCCTTTTCATAGGCCTAGAACTTCCCTCATAAGCCTGTTTGATCTAGTGGTTAAGGTGCCAGGCTAGAAAAAAGGAGATGGTGAGTTCTAGTCCTGTCATAACCATGAAAGCCAACTGGGTGACTTTGGACGAATCACCAGGAGACTGGGAGTTCTAGTCCCATCTTAGGCATGAAAGCCAGCTGGGTGATTTGAGTCAATCATCAGGAGATTGGGAGTTCTAGTTCTCCCTTAGGCATGAAAATCAGCTGAGTTATTTTTTTTAGTATTTATTTGGTTTGTCAATTGCTTACAAGATAATAGGTATAAATAAAAACATAGTTATGAATACATGGATACATATAAGAAAAATAAAAGAAACAATAGGACAGGGACAGTAGGCATGTTGGTGCGCTTATGCATGCCCCCTACAGGCCTCTTAGGAAGGGGGTGAGGTTAAGAGTAGACAGTCTAAGGTTAAAGTTTTTGGGGTTTGGGGAAGAAACCACAGAGTCAGGTAGAGTATTCCAGACATTGACCACTCTGTTGCTGAAGTCGTATTTCCTGCAATCAAGTTTGGTGCGGTTAACCTTGAGTTTGTACCTATTGTGTGCTCTTGTATTGTTGTGGTTGAAGCTGAAGTATTCATTGACAGGTAGGACATTGCAATATATAATTTTATATTCTATACTTAGATCAGACCAAAGGCGGTGTAGTTCTAAGTTGTCTGGGTCTAAAATTTCAAGTCTGGTGGCATAAGGTATTCTGCAACGAGTAAAGGAGTGGAGAACTCTTCTTGTGAAATATTTCTGGACTTTCTCAATTGTGTTAATATCAGATACATAATGTGAGTTCCCGACTGATGAGCTGTATTCAAGTATTGGTCTAGCAAATGTTTTGTATGCTCTAGTTATTATTGTGATATTACCAGAGAAGAAGCTACATAGGATTAGATTAACAACTCTTAATGCCTTTTTGGCTATGTAGTTACAGTGGGCTCTAGCACTGAGATCATTAGAGATGAGTACTCCAAGGTCCTTGACAAAGTTTTGTCAATGATTTGAGTCAATCATCAGGAGATTGGGAATTCTACTTTCCCCTTAGAAATGAAAGCCAGCTTGGTGATTTGGGTCAATCACCAGGAGATTGGGAGTTCTAGTTCTCCCTTAGGCATGAAAGGCAGCTGGGTGATTTTGGCCCAGTCTCTCTCTCTCTCTCCCTCCCTCCCTCCCTCCCTCCCTCTCTCTCTCTCTTCTCAGACCAACTTACCTCACAGGATAGTTGTTGTGGTTGAAACTAGGAGGAAGAAGATGTGTTGGAGATATTCACTGCCTGGAGTTGTTTATAAAATAAAGGCAGGATACCAATGAATAAACGAATGAATAAATATCACAAGCGGTTCCCTCAAATCTTCACTTTCTTATTACTGGAGGCTTTTGACTGCTGATACGTCGATTTGCAAGGGCTCTGCTCTCTTAGCAGAGGGAGAGGGTGGGGAAGTCATTTTTGTTTTAGTCTTCTTGGCAACTCAGCGCATATCTATTTCAGACGCCGGCTTTTCAGGAAACGAGATGGCGACGGGCCAGAGACTAATTATATTAAAGGGCTGCGCATGTAAATTATTTATGGGCTGCAGTGTTTATCCCCCAGTGTTATTAAAACCAGAGGGTCCCCTTCAACAAATAAGACTATAGCCAGGATAGATGTGACAGCAGCTTTGAGGTTGGTCCTGCTGTCAAGGAGTTTGAAAGTTTTAATGTATGGCAAAGCCGCATGTTACTTGTGAGGAGAGGATGGTGTTTGGAGACAGGTTGAGCAGCACAAGATGCAGGCAGATGTGATTTGCGGGTCCATTGGTCGAGGCGCCACCACAAAAAAAACAACAACAACAGAATGAATTTGAAAAACATCAGGAGTGAGAGAGTCTGCAATCCTGGACAGATTTTTTTTTTTCCTTCCAGAGTGTCCGAGCAGTGGTGGGTTTCAAAACTTTTTCCTACTGGTTCAGTGTGATTGTGTATTTGGCACACTGTGTGCGTGCCAAATGCACTCTCTGTGCACGAACAGTGTTTGCCACTCACCTTCTGCTGCAAGCCCTGTGTGTAAAACAGCTGACGCGTGGCAATTGGCTGTGCTGTGCCAGGATGGTTGGGAGGGCCCAGCAGCTGATCGCCGGAGCTAACAGTTCAGCCAAACCGGGCCAAACCGGTAGAATACCACCACTGCATCCGAGACTCAGGAAGACATATAGAGATGACCCCATGCAAAAGGTACCAGGTTTTGAACTACCTGGCCAGCAAATAGATAATCCTGGATGGGATTCGTACAGCGTCTGTCTGGACTCCCAGAATGAATGGGGTATAGCATCCTCCCCTCAGTGTGACTGTGGGGGAGGACACACACACACACACACATCAAACTATGGATCACCTTGTGACCGTCTGTAAGCTGAGTGCACAAACGGGTAGTCCTTACAACCGTTCGTTTAGTGACTGCTTGAAGTTACAACAACACTGAAAAAAAGTGACTCGCGAGTTTTTCATACTTAGGATGATTGCGGCATCCCCATATCATGTGATCAAAATTTGGACCCTTGACAACTGGTTCATGTTTATGACCGCTGCGGCATCCCGGAGGGTCAGGTGATCTAAATTTTGTGTCCTTCTGACTGTCAACCCATAAAATATTTCTCTGGTCTCTTTAGAGTTGCCAACGGAAAGGGAGAAAGGGGGAGCAGTGTGGCAGCTTGCAAAACGAAAGTGCATTCCATAAATGTTTCCAAAGATAGTAACTAGGTGACCGAAGTTTCTGCCGTGCAAAATTCTAACTGAAGAGCCTGATTGATGCCTCTGGGCTATGGATGGGTCCCATTGGAGAATATGAATCATGATACACCCAGGGGGTGAGGGGAAAACCAGAGTCAAGAGTGACAATGAATTGTGTGTCTCAGAGTCAGCTACACCCAAGCAATGCCGGCATGTTACCTCCCAATAAATCCTTTTGAAGTTTTGGAAGTTTGGTTTGAGATTCATGATTTAAAAGGGGGGTCACTGCTGGAACCCTGGCACTGACAAGCAAAATCCATGGGGAAGCCAGATTCACTTAACAGCCATGTTCCTAACTTAACAACCGCTTGGGATTCACTTAGCAAACGTGGCAAGAAAAATCGTAAAATGGGACAAAACTCAGATAACAAATTTCTCATTGAGCAACATAAATTCTCAGGCTCGGTCATAAGTTGAGGACTACCAGTAGAGGGGTCCAGTATCTGACTTTTTCCAGTAAGCGATGTTGCGCTTCAATCGTTAGACGGCCTAGCCACTGATATTTGAACATAGATCTTTTTTGAATTTATATTTTTATTGTGTTTTTAATTTAGGCAAAACGTTTATCTCTGTTGTATGTCCTTGCATGTTGTAAAGGGGAGCATGATGGTTCAGCTGTTAAAGATGCTGAGCTTGTCAGCTGGAGAGATGACAGCTTAGGTTTGAGACCCTAGAACTGCACGACAGGGTGAGCTCCCGTTCCTTGCTCCAGCTCCTGCCCACCTAGCAGTTTGCAAGCGTGCAAATGAGAGTAGATAAATAGGTACCACTTTGGTGGGAAGAGCATTCCATGTGCTTCTGGCGTATAGCCATGCTGGCTGGACATGACTAGACAGGGGAAACATTTACCTTTTCAGGTTATGCCAGGGGTCCCAACTAGGGGTAGAACATTTGGGAGGCCCATTTTTTGCCTTCCCCAGGTTCCGGAGGCTTCCCTCAGGCCTCTGGGAGGATGGAAATGGCCTCTCCCGTGCTCTGGAGGCTCTCCAGAAGCTGGAAACAGGCCCATTTTATGACTTCCAATACTTCCAGTAGGGCCAGTTTCCCCCCTCTCAGAGCCTCCGCGTAGAGCCTACATTTACCTGTATCAAAAAATGGGCTGCATGGAGGCTCCTGGGAGAGGCAGGGCAGGGTGAGTGGGGCCAGCCAGTCGGTTCCAATACCAGTTCGGTGAACCAGATGCAAATTTAACATCCGGTTTGCCCGAACCGATCCGAACCATTAGAATCCCGCCTCCCCTGGTCCCAATCTGTGGATCTTAGTGGGCTGTTAGGGATTTGCAACCGGGCGTCAGAAACAGCTGGCACTCAGAGAGGTGCATCCTCACTTTGGCAAGCAGCGGGTGAGTGTGCATGTGTGTGCTCCATTTAAGTGAGCAGTAGACGTGGGGGCATGCCGCTTGTGCAAATGGAGGTGCATACCAGTGTGCCTCCTTGCCGGCCACTCATGTGGAACCAACCCCTCCCTGCCCCGCCTTCCCTCTGCAAAGCCGGAAACATTGGAGAACTCTTGTGTTAAGCTCATTCACTAAATAGACTAAGCCTCCCTAATGATCAACATCCCTTGTTGTTGTTTTTTGGTAGCAATTGCTGAAAATCCAAGAAGAATTAAATAACAAGAAGTTGGAACTCGAACAAGCAAAGGAAGAGCATTCTCACACTCAGGCCATGCTGAAGATCCTGCAGGAACAGGTGAGTGGCGTGCAAGGTTGGTCCTTTCCGTTCGGATAAGTCTCTACAGGGATTGAAGCAGCCAAGTTTGAACCCAAGTGCACACCGAACAGAGAAGTTTCAGCAAGGTGTTACTCCGGGTAAGTTGTTATTGGTCTAGGATGAGGAGAGATAACTTCAATCAAACAGGCAGTTGTGACGTTTTAGTTAAGTGATACATAAACGATGTGTTCATTAGATAGGAACTCCTCTCCACTCCTCCACTGCCCTCCACTTCACTTCCCTCTCCCCCTTCTCCTCTCTGCTTCTCTCTCCTTCCCTCTTTCCTTCCTCTCTCCTCCCCTCCTCGCTCTCCTCCCCTTCTCTGCTTCCCTCTTCTTCCATCTCTTTCTCCTGTCCTCCCCTTTGTCCTTTTCTCTTCTCTGCTTCCGTTTCCTTCCCTCTCTGTCCTTCTCCTCTGTCCTTTCCTCTCCTTCCTCTCTCCTTCTCCTCTCTCCTTCCCTCTCCTTCACCACTTTCCTCTCTCCTTTCTCCTCTTTCCCTCTTTTCTTCTTCTCTCCTACCCCCTGCCCTCCACTTCCCTCTCTTCTTCTCTTTTCCTCTCAATTTCCAGAACGTTTCAGCAGAATCTCATCTGCCATCATCAAGCCTGGTGATGGCAGATGAGATTATGCTGAAATGTTGCTACAACTTTAAAAGAACAACTACAACGACGTGGGAAAATACCCGAACAAAGCTGAATGCCAGACATGTAAGTACCCGTGAAAACTTAAGTTTTTGCGGGCACTTACATGTATGGCATTCAGCTTTGTTTGGGTATTTTCCCACGTCGTTGTAGTTGTTCTTTTAAAGTTGTAGCAACGTTTCAGCAGAATCTCATCTGCCATCATCAGGCTTCTATATAGTGTTCATCTGTAAGTTAGACTTTTACAGTGGTTTCAGATTTAAATTTGGGGCAGCCTATTGCTGTGCCAGAATGGTTTTTTCTTCCTCCTGATGGGTTGAGAGTCTTGGTCTGTGTTTATTGGTCTTGGAGTTTGCTGTGTTCTGCTTCTAATATCTTCTGTCTGTTTTTTTGGCTCTTTTTGTATCTTGATTGGCTGGCAACATTGTGTTACTTTATTGGAGGCCTTTAGTGCAGCTTGGCTTCGGGTAAATGGACGGCTATCATTAGTTAGGAAGCTGGGTTTCATCTGGGTGCCTGGTTGGGGTGTCTTTGAGCTGGAGGTATCAGGGGGGATCTGTTTGTGCCCAGGTGTTTGCCTGGCTTGTGGTGTGGAGATTTTTTTTGTGAAACTATGAAACAAAATTGACAGACCTACTTCAAGACTCCACATACAAACCCAACCACATATCTGGAAAAATTAACCAAGAAGAAAATTATAACCAGCCACATAAGCAAAGAGATCCAACACATGATCGTACCCAGAGAGAAATCTTCCAGATGCCCCAAACTATACGGCCTCCCAAAAATACACAAAGAAGGCATTCCTCTCAGACCCATAGTCAGCTCCAGAGGAACACCACTACAAAACCTAGCTAAGCAAAAGAGCTACAGCCCCATGCTGAAACAGCAGCTTCTCATGTACAAAACTCATACCACTTCTTGGAAATGATCAAAGATCTACACGTGGAGCAAGAAGATCTGCTTGTAAGTTTTGACGTGGTTTCACTATTCACTCAAGTCCCAATAAAAGAGACCCTTGAAATCATCAAAAATAAATACCAACCAGCTAAACACCTCATAGAACTAACAGAACACTGCTTAACCAACACATATTTCATATACAAAGGACAAAGATACAAACAAATTGAAGGAGCCCCCATGGGATCACCACTGTCACCCATCATTGCAAACCTGTTCATGGAAGAATTTGAATCCAGAGCCCTGGCCAATGCCATCCACAAACCCAAACTATGGTTAAGATACATCGATGACACATTTGTGATTTGGCCCCATGGAAAAGAAAACAGAAACAATTTCCTAACACACCTAAACAACACCCCAAAATCAAGTTCACCATGGAAACAGAAACAAACAAACAACTACCATTCCTAGATGTACTAATCTACAAGAAAACAGATGGCACACTAGGACACACCAGAAAACACACACCAACCGCTACCTCAATGCCCAATCCCACCACCACCCAGCACAGATAAACTCCGTGGCTAAAACACTAATAACGAGAACCAAATGCCTGGCAGACAAGACACACATTAATACTGAACTATGCACCCAGACTAAAGTACTGACAGCCAACGGCTTCCACAAAAGCAAAATCACCGGCTTGATCCACCAAAACACACTGAGACATAATAGAGACCCAGAAGATGAACAGACCCATGGAACAGCTGTCCTGCCCTACATAAGAGGCACTACAGACAAAATTAGTAAGATACTATACAGACACCACATCAAGACTGCCTTCAAAACAGACAGAAAAATAGCAGCCATCCTCAGAAACCCCAAAGACAAAACTGACCTGGAAAACCAAGGCATATATGAAGTCCCCTGTGCATCATGCCCGGCCACATACATTGGACAGACCAATAGAAGAATAAGCACCCGCCTGGATGAACACAAAAATGCAGTCAAAAAGCTGGAACACACTTCCTCACTAGTCCAACACATGGAAGCCACAGGTCATAGCATCAACTTCAATGGCACCAAAACCCTAGCCACTATAGAAAATCCCAGCCACAGAATCATCAGAGAAGCCATAGAGATTGAAAAAAGATCAGAAAGCATGAATAGAAGTGATGATTCCACCAGGCTGTCAATCATTTGGAAGCCTGCACTCACAAACAAAAAAATCTCCACTCCACAAGCCAGACAAACACCTGGGCACAAACAGATCCCCCCTGATACCTCCAGCTCAAACACACCCCAACCAGGCACCCAGATGAAACCCAGCTTCCTAACTAATGCTAGCCGTCCATTTACCCGAAGCCAAGCTGCACTAAAGGCCTCCAATAAAGTAACACAATGTTGCCAGCCAATCAAGATACAAAAAGAGCCCCCCCTCAAAAAAAAAACAGACAGAAGATATTAGAAGTATAACACAGCAAACTCCAAGACCAATAAACAAAGACCAAGACTCTCAACCCATCAGGAGGAAGAAAAAACCATTCTGACACAGCAATAGGCTGCCCCAAATTTAAATCTGAAACCCCTGTAAAAGTCTGACTCACAGACAAACACTATACAGAAGCCTGATGATGGCAGATGAGATTCTGCTGAAACGTTGCTACAACTTTAAAAGCACCATGTGGGAAAATACCCGAACAAAGCTGAATGCCAGACATGTAAGTACCCGCGAAAACTTAAGAAAACATATATATGTAGATGTAGATGTAGATGTAGATGTATGTATGTATGTATGTATGTGTGTATGTATTTTATAACTCTAAAATAAAATAAATAGCCCTCTGCCAATTAGAGAAGAACTACTGAAGCCATTTTCTACCATTTGTCAGAAACACCATATTTTTACTCTTTGGGGTTATAGGATTATGGTAGGGCCGTCAGATTCAGGATGTGGGAATAATGTCCCAGAGGGTCGAGACTCGAGACAGGATTAAAGAGCCACAGTGTCTTATTTTTTAATAAGGGCAGGGCGGCAGTTGCTCTTTGTACTGCAAATCTCTGAAGTGGATGGATGCAGCTCTTGTGTAAGCACTCCTCGTCCAGGGCCATATAGTTCTGAGCCCATCTTCTCATTGTGTCCCACCTAACTCCAGTCTTCAAGGAGAACATGAAGACCCCAAGCAAGAGCAGCTACTCATCCTTCTTTTGAGAGAACTTGATGGCTTCAAGATGGTTGAGCTCTCCAGAAACTAGCCATTGGGAGCTGAGGCAGCAACTGTGTAGACAGGAACTGAGAGTTAGGTCTTAAGTCATTGTAGCCAGAGCTGTTTCAGCTGAAGCTGATAAAATTGGGTAATTCTGTTGTTTAATTAAAGTTAATCCATTCCTGATTATTGAGAGATTAAGTAGCTGCTGAAAATAAGAAAAGGATTGGCCTCGGTAACTTGCCTTTATGAAACAGTAGAGTGCTAACAAGGGCAGAAATCTGTTTTTATCTGTTTTATTTCAGATTCTCAGAAATATGTTTTTATATATTTTTTAAAAAAATATTTTAATAGTTGTTAATGTTTTAAAAGATTTATTGGTCAGTTTTGTTGTATGCTGCCCAGATTCACTTACTTTTGAGATGACAATTTGATAAATTGGATAGATAGATGATAGGTAGGTAGGTAGGTACATAGATAGGTAGGTAGGTACCTAGGTACATAAATAGATAGAGATAGATAGATAGATGATATACATAGGCAGGTGATAAATGATAGATAGATAGATAGATAGATAGATAGATAGATAGATAGATAGATAGATAGATAGATAGATAGATAGATGGATGAGAGGTAGATGAGAAATATAGATAGATAGATAGATAGATAGATAGATAGATAGATAGATAGATAGATAGATAGATAGATAGATAGATAGATAGACAGACAGACAAGGAGAGTTCTCCACTCCTCTACTCATTGCAGAATACCTTAAGCCACCAGTCTCGAAATTCTAGACCTAGAAAACCTAGAACTACGCTGCCTTCAGTCTGATCTAAATATAGTATATAAAATCATACATTGCAATGTCCTATCTGTCAATGAATAATTCAACTTTAATCATAACAATACAAGAGCACATAACAGATACAAACTCAAGGTTAACCGCACCAAACTTGACTGCAGGAAATACGACTTCAGCCACAGAGTGGTCAATGTCTGGAATCCTCTACCTGACTCTGTGGTTTCTTCCCCAAACCCCAAAAACTGTAACCTTAGACTGTCCACTATTGACCTCACCCCTTTCCTAAGAGGTCTGTAGGGGGCCTGCATAAGCGCACCAACGTGCCTACCGTCCCTGTCCTATTGTTTCTTTTACATATATATATTTATTTTTCTTATATGTATCCATGTATTCATAACTATGTTTCTCCTTATACCTATTATCTTGTAAGCAATTGACAAATCAAATAAAATCAAGGAATAGACAGAAAGACAGAGACAACAATGTCTCTTGAATGTTTAATTCAAGAATATTTACTGACGGATAAGTAGTTTTGTATATATGGTAACTGCAGTGAGATTATTATAGTCACAAAAATGTAAGAATGCAGAAATACCCACAGTGGGGCAGGGAATAGGGAGGACTGGCTGAGTTTGCAGAAATAGCATAATTGCTTTGTTTGCTTAAGGAGGGAACTACAATTGCTTTTATAAAAGACTGGAGTCCCTTCAAGGACTTTTATTTTTAAAAAAAAAAAATTTTTTTTTTGCTGAAAACAGACAAAGGGAATTGGTGATTTTAGGATTTACCGATTAAGGGTTGTTTAGGGGAAGAAGGGAAACCATGCTATTCAGAAGTGGAAAATAGCAGTCATTATACTTGTAAGTGTTCCCGCAATTATTTTTCTGGGGTCTTTTTCCTGTCCTTCACTTTTCTCTTTTATTCTTTTTTTTTTCACCCTTGGTTTGCTCTTTTTGTGTTTCTGGGGTCTTTTCTATTCTGTGCCAAATAATAAATCTTTCATAAAATTAGGCTATTTAATTGTTGTTTAATTGAACGTTTGATCTGGCAATGGAGCTCCCTCTGCCTCTACAGAATAGCCATTTTCCAACGTTTGTGTACTTGTTAGAGAAAGCAATTAGGAAGAAATGGAAGGGACAGAGAAGTAGCATCTAAGGTAATAAGGTGTGAGTTTATTAGTCATAGAAGCAACATGGTGCTATTCATTTCAACATCTCATTATACTGTATCTTTCTCGTCTTCCTTTTTTCCTGCAAACGCAAACATCTCTACCCCCACACCATGTACCCCCACACATACACACACACAAAAAAGAAACCACACACACACACACACACACACATTCACACAGGGAAAGAGAGGGGGTGGGGGCAGAGAGAGAAATAGATAGATGGAATTCTGATTGTTCAGAGAAACACATTAATGAATCTACACTGTATTTTTTGTAGCTGTGAGCTGCTGGGAATCTAGCATTCTTATTTATCATTTCATATACCGAATAACTGATTTTTCTTTCTCTCCCTGCATGGCTCAAAGCGGATTCCAATATGTGGGTGGGAGAAGTAAAGCCATCAACTTGGGGATAAAATGAGAAATGAGCTTGTGACCCTTTCCTAGTTTTTATTTTATTTTTTTGTTCTCTGCTGAACAAAGTTACACAGTATGGTGTTACAGCCTCATTTTCTGGCTGATATTTAAAAAAAAATCTTTCTTTGCAAGGCCCTGCAAATATTTGCTTTCTCCTCTTTTCACTGGAATAAAACATCTTTTGCGGGTGTTAGTATTTAAAAGTGTGTTCATAGTGGCTCTGCTCTGCACATTCGACCACCACACGCAATAAGGATTTGTCTCCCCTGGAAGAATATTTGGGTTTAGTTAATGAAAATACCCCAGTCATTTTTCTGTGAGAGGGAGAAATGCCACTGCAAATCTAGGAGATGTACATTTCACTAAGCAAAGGTAAATTTAGCTGCCTTCCCAGAACCAGGAATTTTTCTGAGAAGTCCTCAATCCTGCAAAATTCTAATTTCCTTTCAAGTAAATCTGTCCCAGACAACAGTTTGTCTGTGTCTGTCTGTCTGTCTGTCAGTCAGTCTGTCTGTCTATCTCTATCTGTCATTTATCTATCTATTCTAATCTATCTATTCTAATCTATCTATCTAATCTATCATCTACTTATCTATCTTATCTATCTATCATCTATCTACCAATTGCCTATCAACAATCTATATAATTTCTCTCTATCATCTATCATCTATCTATCATGTGCCTATCTATATCATCTATCATCTATCTATCGTCTATCTATCTATCTATCTATCTATCTATCTATCTATCCATCCATCCATCCATCCATCCATCCATCCATCCATCCATCCATCTATCTATCTATCTATCTATCTATCTATCTATCTATCTATCTATCTATCTATCTATTATCTATTATCATCTATCATTTATCTATCTGTCCTCTGATCTATCTTTTATCTCTCATCTCTCATTCTCTCTCTCTCTCTCTCTCTCATTTATCTATCTTCTATCTCTATCTCTACCTCTGTCTATCTATCTATCTATCTATCTATCTATCTATCTATCTATCTATCTATCTATCTATCTATCTTGTTATGTCCTGAATTTGAATACTCGAAATCCCCGCGCCTTGATTGGCTAAGGCGCGGGGATTTCTGATTGGCCAGGCGAGCCGCGCTGATTGGCCCGATTGAAGTCTCCCGCGATTGGTTCAAACCAAGAGCGGGAGACTTGAATCGCTGCCATTGGCCGCGGCCGCCGCAGTGAAAGGTATAAAAGCCGCGGGCTTTTTGCCTTTCGCCGGTTCGGTTCTCCCATTGTAAATAAAGAGCTTTGAATGAAAGTCACCGACTCTGAGCATGTTTTAGCGGACACGACACTGGCGACGAGGGTGGGATCTCGCCCCTGAACCGAACCCCGTGTCCACCCAAGAACCAGCTCCAGCGCAGAGATGGCGAAGATAGCACCGCCCGCCCCCTTCAACCCCGCCGCCGAGGACTGGGAATCGTACTCGGATCGGTTCCGTATGTACCTGGAATGCGCCGGAATGAAGGACGCCCCGGGCCCGCTAAAACGCGCCGTCTTCCTTACTCACTGCGGACCAGAGGTCTTCCAGATGGCCAAAGCATTGGCCAAGCCGGCAGACGCAACCGCCATGGACTGGGACGTCCTCGAACCTATACTGCGGCGCCATTACGCCCCCGAAGTCCCCATCCTGATACGGCGCAACGAGTTCTACCGCCGAAACCAGAAACCAGACGAAAAATTGAGCGACTTCGTCGCAGAGCTACGGCGCCTAGGAGGACTCTGCGAGTTTGAAGGTCTGAACAGTCTCATAAGAGACCGCTTCGTACTCGGCTTATGGGATCCTACACTCCAGAGCCGACTTATGGCCAAGGGCGACATCAGCTTAGCCGATGCCCTTACCGCAGCCGCAGCCGCAGAAGCAACCCGCACGTCAGCGGACAGCATGCGAAGATCTGACGCGAAGAGCGGAAACAACAACCCGGCAAGGTCGGCCGACACAAGAAACGAAGCAACCGCACACTACGGTGAATACCAGTCAACCTCCAGCACGTCGGAAGACGAGGAGGACATACATCGCGTGCAGACGGGACGCGGCGACCAACGAAGTTGAAAAGGTCGTAGGTCGAGGACCAACTGCGCCGGGTGCGGCGGCGACCACCCCAGGTCAGAATGCCGATTCTTTGACTCTATCTGTAGGCATTGTGAACGACGGGGTCACATCGCTCGAGTTTGCCGCCAAAAGAAGACCCGCAGCCCGCCCAAATGGGAACAGCACGACAGAAGGAGAGAAAGCTCCCCGCCCAGAGCCAGAGAGCGCCAGCCAGACGGTCGGTGGGACCGCACTCAACGATCTCAAAGAAGCGGCGACGGTCGGCGAAAAGAAGAGACCCACCAGACGGTGACCATCGGCCATGCCATCTCCGACGGCGCCAGAAAGGTACACGTAGAAGTCCATATTGAAGGCCAGCCATGCAAAATGGAAGTGGACTCCGGGTCCTACCTTTCCATGATTGCATGGCGCGAAATCAAAAGACTAGTGCCTACACTACAAAAAAGAAACGTACATGCCCAAAAGATCATCATAAAAGACTACCAAGGGAATCGCGTCCCAGTAGTGGGCACCAAGAACTTTAATATAACTTACAAAGGCCACACCGAACAACTGCCACTCACGATCGTCGATCGCGACCGCCCAAGCCTACTGGGCTTACAATGGTTCGCCCCGCTTAACATCACGCTGACAGGTGTCAACCACGTCACCATCGAAGCTTGGGAACAGCGGCTAGCCCAGGAGTTCCAGGAGGTCTTCGATGGAGGCTTGGGCAAGTACCAGGGGCCCCTTATCTCGTTTGACCTAGACCCAAGGGTTCCCCCTAAGCGGCTTAAACCTAGAAGGGTACCATTCGCCCTAAAGCCTAAAATTGACGAGCAGATCGACAAGCTCGTCAAACAAGGGGTATTGCAACCGATAGACCATGCCAGATGGGAGACCCCTATAGTGACCCCAGTAAAGCCAGACGGGTCCGTGAGAATCTGCGGGGACTATAAGGCCACCCTAAATGGCGCGTTGCAACAAAGCGCCTACCCAGTCCCAATAGTGCAACATTTACTGCACTCACTGGGAGGGGGCAAAGTCTTTGCCAAGCTCGACCTCGCCCAGGCATATCAGCAGCTACCTGTGGACGAGAAAACGGCGGAAGCCCAAACAATCGTGACCCATCGGGGGGCCTTCAAGTGTAACCGACTCCAATTTGGAGTCAGCGTGGCACCAGGCATCTTTCAGAGCCTGATGGAACGTTTGCTACAGGGCATCAAGGGGGTGGTGCCCTATTTCGATGACGTATTAGTGGCGGCGCCAAACGAAGCCGAATTAGAAAACCGACTCAGACAAGTCTTAACAAAATTTAAAGAAACAGGACTTAAAGTCAAACGAGAAAAATGCCAACTATGTACAAAGCAAGTAGAGTTTTTGGGCTATCTCCTAGACCGGCATGGCATTCACCCTACGACTAAAAAAGTGAAAGCCATCAAGGAAGCCCCCATCCCAAAGTCCCAAACGGAACTACAAGCGTTCCTAGGCTTACTAAATTTTTATAATGTTTTCCTACCTCAAAAGGCAACGGCGGCGGAACCTTTACATAGACTCCTGGACAAGAAGGCAGCCTGGACTTGGGGGAGACGAGAGCAAGCCACCTTTCAAAAAACCAAAGACCTCCTCACCTCCGACGCCGTCCTGATGCAATTCAGCGAAACCTTGCCCTTAGCTGTCACCTGCGACGCATCACCTTTCGGCGTCGGCGCTGTCCTCAGCCACACCCTCCCAGACCAGAGAGAAGCACCCATCACTTTTTTCTCCAGGACTCTGACTAAACCGGAACGGAACTATAGCCAGCTGGACAAAGAAGCTTTGGCTATAGTTGCCGCCGTTAAGCGTTTCCACGAATACCTGTACGGCCACCCGTTCACCATCGTGACGGATCATAAGCCATTGCTGGGCATCCTCGCTGGAAACCGAGCCACGCCGAACATCTTGTCACCCCGGATGACAAGATGGTCCGAATTCCTGGCAGCCTACAGTTACGAACTGCTACACAAGCCAGGTAAGAAAATTTCGCACGCGGACGCTTTAAGCCGTTCGCCTTTACCTGACTCTGAACCTGACCCAGCACCAACAACAAACACCCTAAGTATCGAGAGTTTACCTATTACCGCATCAGACATTGCCAGAGAAACCGTTAAGGACAGGCGTCTGGCGCGAATCTTACACTGGTTAGAAAAAGGCTGGCCGAAGAAAGACAATGACGAGACTTTTAAAACATTCCGTCAGCGCCAGACTGAACTTTCACTACTGAGAGGATGTATTCTGTGGGGTGACCGGGTGGTAATTCCGGACAGATTGCAAGAGAGGGTATTAGAGATGCTACATGAGGGTCATCCTGGCATCGTCAGGACTAAAGCCCTGGCCAGGAGTTACGCTTGGTGGCCAGGGATGGACAAGCAAATTGAAGCATGGGTCGCCAAATGCCACCGGTGCCAGGAGACCAGATCCAGCCCACCCGCAGCACCTATCCGGGACTGGGAAACACCACGGGGGCCCTGGTCCAGAATCCATCTAGACTTTGCTGGTCCCACAAATGGGCATACTTTTCTAATCACAGTTGACGCGTACTCCAATTGGTTGGAGGTAAGCGACATGAAATCCACTACCACAGAGGCCGTCGTTAAAGAACTGTGTAAACTGTTTTCCACACACGGCCTCCCAGACGTCGTCGTCGTCTCAGACAACGGGCCCCAGTTCACTTCCATCGATTTCGAACGGTTCCTGGCGGAGAGGGGTATCCGCCACGCATTAACAGCACCGGCGCATCCGGCGGCGAACGGTAGGGCGGAATGGATGGTCCAGTTTACGAAGAAGACCCTCCGGAAAATGGACCACGGGGAGATCAGCGACAAAATCAACAAACTGCTCTTCATACAGCACATCACTCCCAACACCACAACTAACAAGAGCCCTGCAGAACTTCTAATGGGCAGAAAGCTGAGGTCCCCACTCGACAGATTACACCCGACCTATAACCCGGAGCGGCCCCCAGACTCCAGCTCCAGGTACCGGACATTTGACCCAGGTGACTTAGTCTATGCAAAGAACATGACGGGGGACCCCCTATGGATCCCAGCCGTCATAACTCAAGTCACTGGGCCACGGTCGTACCGGCTCCAAACCATCGATGGGCGAGCCTGGAAGCGACACATCGACCAGCTCAGGTCACGAACAGCGACTGACCTCAACCCCCAAGACACGAACCAAGGGGGGAGGGAATACCCGGATAGACAATCGCAGGAAAAAATAAACCAAAAATACTCACCGGAACACAGCCATCGCGAGTCCCCTCCGGAGAAGAACCACCTGGCCAGCTCTACCGACTCGGAGAAGCCAAGCGGGAGCGGCGAAATCCGTAGCTCAACCGACCCGGTAGGCCCAGGCGGGAGCCACGGCGAAAGAACCGGCCCGATCATCCAGCCGGTTCGCACAGAGGCAGGAGCAGCCAAAAAGATGACCGCTCCGGCCGAGTTACAGCATGCAAGTGAGTTGCGCAGGTCAACTAGGACTCGACGGAGCCCCGCCTACCTGCGTGACTACACCACGTGATGGACCATACCAAGAGGGGAGGGGTGTTATGTCCTGAATTTGAATACTCGAAATCCCCGCGCCTTGATTGGCTAAGGCGCGGGGATTTCTGATTGGCCAGGCGAGCTGCGCTGATTGGCCCGATTGAAGTCTCCCGCGATTGGTTCAAACCAAGAGCGGGAGACTTGAATTGCTGCCATTGGCCGCGGCCGCCGCAGCGAAAGGTATAAAAGCCGTGGGCTTTTTGCCTTTCGCCGGTTCGGTTCTCCCATTGTAAATAAAGAGCTTTGAATGAAAGTCACCGACTCTGAGCATGTTTTAGCGGACACGAATATCTATCTATCTATCTATCTATCATCTATCCATCCATCTATCTATCTATCTATCTATCTATCTATCTATCTATCTATCTATCTTTTCTATACTGTCCATCTCTCCTGCATGACACAGCATAACTTTATACAATTGAACACTTATTTGAGGTCTGTCTTCAGTTGTTTACAGATTCAAAATAAGAAAACAGTTGTAAAGACAGCTGCAGATATCTGGGCATCCTTCTTTTTGATTCTATTTCACTCCTAAAAAATAAAACGAGTCCCCATAAAGTAGTTAATAAGGCCCCAAAGAGGAAAGACTCCATAGGCTGACAGGAGATGGTCCCAGAGGTCCTTCCCTTTCTCATCTCTCCAACTGCGATAATTGTTCTGTCTCCTTTCAACAACCACAGCCTCTTTTGAACAGCTGTCTGATCGTTTGAAGTGGAAAATAATTCACTCATACAAAGCAGGTAAAGGCGATTAAAAAAAAATCTATAAATGCTTCCACCTAGCAATTTCAGTTCTGAGAACTATTGTTAAGAAATGGGAGCTTAGAACTGTTGCACTCAGGAGAAGGAAAGCTAGAAGACTTATAATAATCTATACATAGAAAAGCGAAATACTACTCACACATCATCACAAAATCTCCAGGACCATAAAGCCTACAAATTTGAAATTTGGCACATAGGTTCCTCTTGGCTTCTAGGTGCTCACTAAGAAAAGATTTCTCGAAATGACCATCAGAGCATTAGTATTTCCTATATTATTACGATTAACACGCTGTGATGCTAAGGAGTCCTACTCCCCCTCCCCACCTGAAAAGAAATCTCTTCCAAATGCAAAACACAAGCAGAGGAGAGGAGTTTCAGTTTCGGTTTCACAGCTTTAGTACAGAACAGTTGAGCTAAGCCACGGCCAGGCTCCTTGTTGTCTCCTTCTTGCTCACACAGTAAATACCGTTTCAGTTTCCAAACAGCCTTCAACTCTCTCACACACTGACAGGACGCTAGCCAGATGAATACCAATGGATGCTGGGAGGCAGGGGCAGAATTTTTTTTATCTTATTTTTCTCCCCCAAAACTAAGCCCAACCACATAGTAAAACCTCTCTAGAAGACCTGGCTGAAAACTGGTTCAAAGTGGAAAATGGAATTCACAGATTTCTTGAAATGGCCTGCTGAAAAATTAGCCGGCCTGGAGTCAGTTCTCTTCAGATCTACAATACAGCATAGATAATTATCTAACAACGATCAGCCTAGGATTCAACTCTCTTCTCTGATCTGACCACAGGAATCGTTGTCTAGGGAAGTTGCAAGAAAACTTTGATTAAACCCCAAACTTTTGCCAACAAAGTGATTTGGAACGATGAAAGAAACATTCTACCATTTGGCTATAGCCATGCAAGGCGGTATTTTTTATTATCTTGTAAGCAATTATTTTTAATTAATTAAGCAATTATTTTTAATTAATTAAGCAATTATTTTCTATTATCTTGTAAGCAATTGACAAACCAAATAAAATAAATATAAATAAATAAATATTTGGCACAGGAAATATTGCATGAATCGAAAGAACAATGGGTTCAAGGATCAACATGTCCCAGGAGCTGATGTTCTACATTCAGGGAAGTAATTGCAATTGAAAAGGAATTAAATATTTCAACGATCCAAAACAGATCTTTCACATGAGGTATCTTCAGGAAAGAAAGATTGCAGGAATCGAGTATGCCTAGGTTAATGAAAAGAAGGACTAGGGATGATATGATAGCAGTCTTCCAATATTTGAGGGCCTGCACAAAAAAAGAGGAGGTCAACGTATTCTCCAAAGCATCTGTAGGGAGGACAAGAAACAATGGATGGGAACTAATGAAAAAGAGAAGAAATCTGCACTACTATTCATCTTCTCATCACTCCTTATCACTCATCCCCTCCCACTTGTGACTGTATGATTGTAACTTTGTCCCTTGTATCCTAATGATCTATATGGACTGTTTCCTATGATTTGATTGCTTATTGTACCCTATGACTCTTATTAAGTGTTGTCCCTTATGATTCTTGACTCTTGACGAATGTATCTTTTCTTTTATGTACAATGAGAGCTTATGCACTGAAGACAAATTCCTTGTGTGTCCAATCACCCTTGGCCAATAAAGAATTCCTCTTCTCTTCTCTTCTCTTCTCTTCTCTTCTCTTCTCTTCTCTTCTCTTCTCTTCTCTTCTCTTCTCTTCTCTTCTCTTCTCTTCTCCTCTCCTCTCCTCTCCTCTCCTCTCCTCTCCTCTCCTCTCCTCTCCCCTACCCTACCCTACCCTACCCTACCCTACCCTACTCTACTCTACTCTACGAGGGTTTTTCCCCCTCCATCTTGGCCATTTTAAGGCACGTGGACTTCAACTCCCAGAATTCCTCAGGCAACCTGGGGAATTCTGGGAGTTGAAGTCCGCACATCTTAAAAGTTCCCAGGGTTGAGAAACACTGGATTAAGAAGAACAAAAAAGATTGAGAAAGTTGGAGAGATCAGAAGCAAAAGGTTTGCAGGTGAAAAGGGAGTGTGGAAAGCATTTAGTACAGCTGATGGTGAGCCTTTTTGTTGTGGTGTACCGAAAGCGTGAGAAAGATAGCATGCATTTGTGCTGGGACCCACAAGGCAAAGCGTCCCCTCTGCACAAGCACACGCAACATACACACCCCTTACCTGCACTGTGCATGCGTACGCCTCCCAGCTGATTTTCGGCCCCTTTGAGGCCATTTTCAGTCTCCCAGAAGCTCGAGGGAAGCCTCTACAGTCTCGGGAGGCCGAAAAACGGGCTTCCGGAAATACTGGAAGTGACTGTTTTCAGACTCCAGAGGACCTCTGGAGCCTGGGGAAAGCTGTTTTTGCCCTCCCGAAGGCTCGAGGGAAGCCTCTGCAGCCTTTGGAGGCTGAAAAATGGGCCCCTTTCGGCACTTCCGGAATTTCCGAAAGGCCTGTTTTTCATCCTCCAAAAGCTACAGAAGCTTCCCTCAAGCCTCCAGGAGGCCGAAAATGGCCTCAAATGAGCTGAAAATCAGCTGGGAGGCGTGCATATGTGCAGTGCAGGTAAATTTGGCTGAGGCTTATATACCCACACAAATGGCTCTGCATGCCACCTATGGCATGCATGCCATAGATTTGCCTTCACAGACTTAGTAAATGTAGTAGAAGCAACAGGCATAGAAAAAGGAACTGTAAGGATAGAAAGGTATACAAAGATGTTGGTGTAAAGTGGAAGTAGCTACAGCTTTCTTCTCCTCTCTTTTCTTCCTTCTGCTTCCTCTGTGTCCATTTTTCCCCATTGTTTTCTTGAAGTAGAATGATGAGAAGATACACATTCACAGGTAGTCCTTTATTTACAATCACAGTTGAGCCCCAAATTTCTGTTGCTAAGTGAGATGGTGGTGACGTGAGTTTTGCCCCCATTTCACTCACCTTTCCTGCCACGGGCGTTATGTGACTCACTGCCATGTTTAAGCTTGTAACACGGTCGTTAAGTGAATTTGGCTTCCCCATTGACTTTGCTCGTCAGAAGCTCGCAAAAGGGGATGCCATTGCAACCGTCGTAAGTACATGCCAGTTGCCAAGCCTCTGAATATTGATCATGTGACCACGGGGATGCCACAAGGGTTGTAAGTGTGAAAATGGTCATAAGCTGCTTTTTCAGCGCCGTTGTGACTTTGAATGGTCATTCAATGATCTTTTTATAACCGGCATGCTTGCAAAACTGCTGGAGCATTGCAGTGGCTTAGGGGTGGAGCCTCTCGCAGCACAATCAGGAGACTGTGAGTTCAATCCCAGGTAGAGGCAGATATTTCTCTTTCTGGGCACTCTGAGAATTTACAGTATCTGCTGTAATTTACAGTTTCTCCTCATCGGCAACAGGAAGGAGATCCAGCCAAACACTCTTCTGTTGCCGGGACTCCACCCCACAAGGGATCATGAAGTAAAATGAAGATGATGATGCTTGCAAAGCTAATCTCTTGCTGTACCCTTTCCAGTAGGATGGCTCCATCCCCCCCTCCAAAAAAATAGAGAGTGCTTTTCTGCTCCAACACAACCACACAGCCTTTCCTCAGCATTTCAAACATATTTATGCAATCACTGGCACTTGATTTAATTTTTCCCCCCTAAGAATATTTCTCTGTCTTTTTTTTTTTTTTTTCCTGGATAGCCTGCAGCTACCCTGAACATAGCGCAGACATTTGGGTTTCAACAAGTGAAGCCATCAAATGAGCTGCTTTATCTTCCTGATAGGTTCCTGAACAGAAAAACCCATCAAAAATGCCCCCCAAACCCATAACTCAGAAGCAATTATGAGCTGCCTGCTATTTAGCTACCAGCAACTTTGCAATTGCTTGCAAAGTTCCAAATTAATAGCAGCCAAATGGGAAATGAAAGCATTTATTACTCTTGAAAACCGATTTTGCACCCTTCTGATGCCTTGAGTCGGCTTCCTAATTTTATTTTAAAAAAATAAATAAATAACGAGCCTCGGCTTTCTTTTCTTTTCTTCTTCTTCTTATTTTTTAAAGCCAACCTATCAGATCTTAACTAGGTTGCTTTCTAACTGGTTTCGCCAAACAGCTTCATTAGAGTC
This sequence comes from Hydrophis major, assembly GCA_033807585.1. NCBI lineage: Eukaryota > Metazoa > Chordata > Lepidosauria > Squamata > Elapidae > Hydrophis > Hydrophis major. The sequence goes on from CM066332.1 coordinate 5,017,621, forward strand.
ATACGCTCCGTATATTTTGTTCATTGTGTCATTATAAATCAACAATAACTGTGTGTGAAATGCTGCTAATCATGATTGTGGTTTTTTTTCCTCCCCCTCTCTTTTGCAGTTAAAAAAAAATGCCAAGGAGTTGGAGACTAATGGCCATGACGAATCTCAGGCAAACGTAGGTACAACTTTGGATTTGAGTTTTTGAAATAAAAGCCGGTTTATTAATGGATTAATGGTCCTAACAGAGATTAACCTTTTGCGGAATTGAAGGCGTGCTACCCGGAGTGTTTATTTCAAGATAAATGAACTGATTCTTATTTTATTTTTATTTTTTTAATTTGCCTTATAAGAATTAACCGCTGGCTTGGCTTGCCACATTTATCATGGCAAAGGTGTCTTTTTTAAAAAATATTTCTCGTTGCTGAAACATTTATATGCATGGGATTGAGAAATGTGCATAGCCCAGTTTGTGTACAGATGTTCAATGTTCAGCCCTGAAGTTTCAGAAGACGATGGTTTTTGTGGTCCACTGGCAGCCTGCAGAGACAGCAGCAGAGTCAGACAGTGGGGAGGAACATAGGCCAGTCCTAGAGTCTGGGGAGGGCTCGGACGAGGGTCCTGCGTATGTCAGAGAGATGGGGCCAGGGCCAGCTGAGAGTTATGTGCTGACTCCGGAGCCTCCAGAATCTGGCAACAGCAAAGCAGAGGAACAGGGGGAGCCTGTTCCCAGTGCACACTTGCACAGAGCTGCCAGAAGGCAAGAACTGTTAAGACAAAAGGGGAGACTTAGGAGTAAGGCTTGGAGATGATTGGCTCCTCCCATAAGACATAAAGGAAGAACAAAGGTAGAGAAACTTTTGCAGGAAGCAACGTTGTTCACTCTGTTCGGCTCAAACCTTGAAGCTCTGTGTGGACTTTGTGCTCCATTTGGCTTTTTATAGTTCATTTGGCACTTTAGTTGTTGGCAGCCATTCAAAGGAGAGAAAGGTGGGTGCTTATCTCGAGGGACTGTTTGGGACTCCTTACAGGCTGGGAATGAACATAATTCCCAGCCATTGAAATAAAAAGAGGGTTGGATGGATTAATTATGTGTGCGTGTGATTAATTATGGTCTCAGGAAGCCTTGGTCAGAATAGGTTTTGAGGTTTTAATTTCAAGAAGTTCAGCATTCTAGATCTCATGTGAAGAACCCAATCTTCCTGTTACATTTGGCTTATTTTTTATGTATGTTCAGACTAAATAAAGCAAATTATATCCACCATCCAGGGTTTTTTTCCAGGGCTGCTGACAGTACAGGCAATCCTCGATTTAAGGACAACAATTAAGCCCCAAAATTCCACTGCTTAAATGGGTTTCGACTCATTTTACAACCTTTTGTGCCACAGTTGTTAAGTGAAACACGGAAGTTCTTAAGTTAGTGATGAAGTTGTTAAGTGAGTCTGGCTTCCCCGGTTGGCTTGGCTGGCCAGAAGGTTGCAAAAGGGGATCACATGACCCCTAAGATATGGCAATTTTTAGAAATAGGAGTCAGTTGCCAAGTCTCTGAATTTTGTTCATGTTCAATGGTTATAAGTATGAAAAATGGTCATGTCACCTTTTTCAATGCCACTGTGACTTTGGATGGTCACTAAATGAACTGTTGTAACTTGGGGACTATTTGTATACCAATAAAAACCAATATGGGGGACGTGCATCAGTGCACCAACGTGCCTAACCGTCCCTATCCTATTGTTTCTTCTTATTTTTCTTATATGTATCCATTTCATGTATTCATAACTATGTTTATACTTATACCTGTTATCTTATCATCGCTTGACAAAGTAAATAAATAAATAAAATAAGAATTATTTTAAAACTGAAGTGGAATGGAATGGAATGGAGTGGAGTAGAATAGAACAGAACAGAATAAAATGCAATAGAAAAGATTAGAAAATGAACACAACAAAACAGAATATAAAAACAGAACAGGGATAGGATAGGATAAGATAGGATAATAGAATAATAGCATAGCATAACATAGCATAGCATACTTGGAAGGGACAGAACAGAACAGAAAATGAACAGAACAAAATAGAAAAACAAAATAGACCGAAACAGAACAGAATAGAATAAAAAAACAGAATATGTCCGAACCAACCCCAAAAAGAACAAAACAATAGAACAGAATAGAAAAAACAGAATAGAGTAGAATAGAAAGACAGAACAGAACAGAATACAATAGAAGAAGAATATAGGTGTGATTCGACGCACAAGGAATTTGTCTCCAGTGTAGAAACTCTCTGTGTACATGTGAAAGCAACAGAAAAATAATCATAGTTTACAGTCTGAGGAGCTTATAGCATCGATGTCCTTTGCAAAATGACATCTTGACCCCTGTGATGTCATCATGGTTTGACCCAAATCCCCGTCCAATTGTCCAGGAAAGCCAGTTTCGTGCAGGGAATGCTTGGGAGCCACGCAAAGGAAAAGCCCAGGGCGATAGCAGCCACAGCTCAATGCAAATGGGGGAAAAATGGGTTGGAAAAGGTATTATAAATACCTGACAAGATTTCGGTCGTTGGTCTTTGTCGCACAGTTGCCCTGAAGCCTATTAATTTGAAAGTCTTAATCCTCCAATGAGAATTCACTTCTCAAACACAGTGAAGCTGTGGAGTGAGAGGCCGCCTTTCTTACTCAGTTGTATCTCTCTCGCACAAACACCTTTGTCGCGTGGCAAAGGAGAAGTAGCTTTCTTTGTCGTGGCTTTCCCCTAAAGTTTAAGCCCCCGAAGAACAAAGGAAGAGGATGTGTGGTGCCAGCCCAGAGGTCTAACGCTTGGTAAAATGATTCTCCTCCTTTCCGTACCTACTCACAGGAAAAGTGCAGAGTCAGAACTCAGGTGTTGTCTTGACTTCCAGCTCTTCCCGGTTTTCAGAGCAGGTAGGGCAAAAATGTCACATGACAATATTTGACATCTGTAACTACATCAGAAAAGATCCTCCCTCCCTCCCTTCCTTCCTTCCTTCCTTCCTTTCTCTTATTCTGTCTCCTTCTCTTATTCTTTTTCCTTCCCCTTCTTTCCCTCCCTTCTCCTTCTCTTCCTCCTCCTCCTTTTCCTTTTCCTTTTCTTTCTCCTTCTTCCCTTTTCTTTCTCCCCTTCCTTATCTTTCTCTTATTCTTTCTCCTTCTCTTTCTTCCTTCCCTCCCTTCTCCTTCTTTTTCTTTCTCCTGCTCCTTCCTTCCTTCCTTCCCTCCCTTCTCCTTCTCTTTTTCTTTCTCCTGTTCCTTCCTTCCTTCCCTCCCTTCTCCTTCTCTTTTTCTTTCTCCTGCTCCTTCCTTCCTTCCCTCCCTTCTCCTTCTCTTTTCCTTTCTCCTGCTCCTTCCTTCCTTCCCTCCCTCCCTTCTCCTTCTCTTTTTCTTTCTCCTGTTCCTTCCTTCCTTCCCTCCCTTCTCCTTCTCTTTTTCTTTCTCCTGCTCCTTCCTTCCTTCCCTCCCTTCTCCTTCTCTTTTTCTTTCTCCTGCTCCTTCCTTCCTTCCCTCCCTCCCTTCTCCTTCTCTTTTCCTTTCTCCTGCTCCTTCCTTCCTTCCCTCCCTTCTCCTTCTCTTTTTCTTTCTCCTGCTCCTTCCTTCCTTCCCTCCCTCCCTTCTCCTTCTCTTTTCCTTTCTCCTGCTCCTTCCTTCCTTCCTTCCTTCCCTCCCTTCTCCTTCTCTTTTCCTTTCTCCTGCTCCTTCCTTCCTTCCCTCCCTTCTCCTTCTCCTTCCTGCTCTCCTTCTCTTTTTTTTTCTCCTCCTCCTCCTCCTCCTCCCCCTCCTTCCCCCCTCGTCCCTGTCCCTCACCCAGAAATCCCCCATGGATGCTACCAATCCATTAGACAGACTCATGGTCCCAGCGTCAGGCAGCTTCTTGTTCATTCATCTCCACCTCTGCCACCAGCTGATGCTGCCAACTGAAGAGCCCAGTCACTCCTACTTGGCCACCCATTCTTCCAATTCATTTGCCAATCGGCTTTCCAGGGATGACCCGGACAGGTCAGGTGTAGGACTTCTCTCCTAGATTTCTGGTCAGTCAACGCCTGTTATGGTCCGCTGGCAGCTGTTGGAGCTGGCAGCAGAGTCAGACAGTGAGGAGGTTGGGGAGGAACCTGGGCCAGTCCTGGAGGCTGAGGAAGGCTCGGACAAGGGCTCTGCATTGGAGGCAGAGCTGGGCCCAGGTCTGTCTGGCAGTGGTCAGCTGCCTTCAGGGTCGGATAGTAATGAGGCAGGGGAGCAGCTGGAGCCTGTTCCCAGCCTGCTCATGCGCAGAGCTGCCAAAAGAAAAGAACAATTACAAACTAAAGGTTGACTTGGGAGTAAGGCTATAGGTGTATGCTGAGTGGCCCCTCCCATAGGGATTAAAAGAGGAGCAAAAGGGGAGGGGGCTTTTGCAGGAAACAATTGGTTTGTTGCAGCAGTGTGGAGATCTGTCTGTGCATCACAGAAACTCTGTGCCGAGTCCTTCCTTGTCAGCACTGTGTTTGTAAATATTTACTTGACGGCTCTCCAAGCTAGATGAGGTCTGTGCTCCTTAATCGCACCCTTGAAAGACTGTTTGCCAGGCCTTTGGCTGAATGTGGATACAAGAAATTCACCTTTATTTCATAAAAGGGGTTTTGCCGGGACAAAGAGTCAGCTTAGTGCTCTTTGAGGAAGCCAAGGTCAGAACAAACCCTTTGTTGAAGGACACAACTTCCCTCAAAGAGAATGCAAAAGAAGACAACCTCGATGCTTTGTTGGCATGTGTAGGCTCCTTCCTTTCGTTATGTTTCCCAAAATTCTTACTGATCTTGAAAGAAATCACAATTATGGACTTGGAAAGAGTTCTGGAGAACTTTAGGTAGAATGTGGTCAACCCAACGAGTGCCATTAACACGAAATACAGGTAGTTGTAGACTCATAGCAGGCTGTTTAGTGACGGTTCGAACATACAACAGCCCTGGAAGAAATGAGTTATAACCAGGGGTGGGATTCAATTTTTTTAACAACTGGTTCTGTGGGCGTGGCTTAGGCGGTGGGCGTGGCTTGGTGGTCCTGTGACTGGCTGGGCGTGGCCAACTCAACATTACTCACATCGAGGCATGGATCTCTTCGTCTGGCCTCTCATGACTGTGGGGATGATGCAACAGTCGTAAGTGTGAAAAATGGTTGTGAGTCACCTTTTTCATTGCCATTGTAACTTTAAATGTTCACTCCACACAAGCAAAGTACCAGCAAAGGAGGGGAAAAAAAACTCCAGAGAAATTCCTGAGAGAGGAAGTCTAGTCCTGCCAAGAATGTAATAAGGGTTAACGGAGAGGCAGTTTCTATAAGCAACACCAGAATGTTTCCTTCCTGCCTTCCTTACAGGATTAGCCCTGTAATTTCTTCTAACAACCGGTTCTCCGAACTGTTTAGAATGTTAACAACCGGTTCTAGAAAATAGGTGCAAACCTGTAGAATCCCACCCTGGTTATAACCATTTTTCACACATGACTTTTGCATCCCCCTGGTTATGTGATTCATCCACTTGGCCACTGACTCATATTTATGACAGTTGCAGTGTCCCTGTGTGTGTATGTGTGTGTGTTGCATGATCCTCTTTTGTGACCTTCTGTCGAGCAAGCATCAAGATTCGCTTAACAACCATGTCCCTGATTTAACAACTGTAAAGATTCCCTTTAACGCCGGCAGCGAGAAGAAAGTCATAAAACGGAGCTCAACACATGCCTCGTTTAACCACAGAAATTTGGGGCTGAATTGTGGCCATACTTCGAGGACTACACATCATTGGGAAGGGGTTTTTCTTCGGATGGAGGGAGCCCAATTGAGGGCACCAGATGGCAACTACTTCTTCAAAGCCCTGGATAGTTTAAACATCCCGGCAACTCATTGGAGAAACATGAACTGTGGAATTACATACGTTATTAAAGGGAGGTTGACAATCCTTCCTCCCTCGAGGCACGTCTCTGTCGTCGAGTGTTTTGCAGATCAAAATGTCTGCCAAGGGAAGGTTTGGCTTCGTTCTCCGTATGGTTATTAGTGGTCTGTAATGCCTTTAATGGGATTAGTACCTATTTGATAAATCTGACAAGCTGGATTTAGCACAGATACCCACCAGGTAGTCAGCGCGAGATCCAGGGAACACGAGGAATGGCAGAGATACTCCTTCCATAATTGAGACTTTAATCTTTGGAGAGGTTATTTTCAATTGGAATAAGAAAGCAGATTGGGACAACTTCTCTCTCCCTCTCCCTCTTTCTGTCTCTGTTTCTCTTTCTTTCTCTCTCTCCCTCTTCCTCTCTCTCTTCCTCTTTCCCCCTCTCTTTCTCCCCCTTGTTCTCTCTCTTTGTTTCCCTTTCTCTTTTTCATTCTTCCTTTCTCTCTGTGTGTGTGTTTCTCTTTTTCTCTCTCTCCTTCTCTCTCTCTCTCTCTCTTTCTCTCTCTTTCTCCCTCTCTTTCTCTCTCTTCTCTCTTCTTCTCTCTTTGTTTCTCTTTTTCTCTGTTTCTTTCTTTTTCTCTTTCTCCCTCTCTCTCCCTTTCTTTCTTTCTTTCTTTCTTTCTTTCTTTCTTTCTTTCTTTCTTTCTTTCTTTCTTTCCTTCCTTCCTTCCTTCCTTCCTTCCTTCCTTCCTTCTCTTTCTCTCTGTTCCTTTCTCTCTTCCTCTGTCTGTCTCTCAATCTTCCTCTCTTTCTTCCTTTCTTTCTCTTTTTCACTCTTTCTTCCTTTGTTTCTCTCTTTCTCTTTCTTTCTTTTTCTCTCTTCCTCTCTCTCTCCACTCTGGAGGATATAGATAAGTAACCAACCAGTCCTAGGAGTAGAATGTCGATAGAACTTCCACAATTTAAAAAAAAAAAGTAATTCTTCTACAGGAAGTCCTTGGGTTACAACAATTCATTTAGTGACCGTTTAAAGTTACAACAGCACTGAAAAAAGTGGCCTATGACCGATTTCCATCTTTACGACTGTTGTCTCATCCCCGTGGTCACGTGAACAAAATTCATATGCTTGGCAACTGACTCATTCTTATGACGGTTGCATTGTCACGACATGATCCGTTTTCGTGACTTTCCAGTGAAGGAGGGCCAGATTCACTTGAACGACCATGTTTCTAATTTAACATCCGCAGTGTTTTGCTTCATGACTGTGGCAAAATAGGTCATAAAATGGGGCAACGTCAGCTCAGGAAATGTCTTGCTTTGCAACAGAAAGTTGTAATTTCAGTTGTAAGACAAGGAGTATCCATATTTAATTTTATTTCCCCCAGAAATTGGGGATGTCCTCTCTAAACTGGTACCCTATAGAACCCCAAGTTCACTTCTGTGAATGGCCCACCCACTCAAATACGTCACCCCCTTGCCCGAGATCTTCTCTTCTTTGTTGTTTTGAGTTTGGTATTCTTTGATGGACTTCTCCTCCATCACTTCCTTATCGTATAATCATCATTCTTAATTGCTCTGGGAAGCTCCAATAAGTTTTCCCTCCCCACCTTTTCTTCGGAGAACACTTTGTTGAGAATAAATATTTCATCCTCCAGTTGTTTTTGTTTTTTTCTGATAGCTTTGACATGTTGTAGTCATTTATTAATGGGTTTCCATGGTGCTGGCCTGGAAAATGAGATACAACAGGACGAAATACCAAGAGGAAAAACAATTTTATAATGATAATAATGATGATAATAATACGGGGGAAGGAAATTGAAAAAATATTTTAATCTGTCTCCAGTACAGTTGTAGTTAAGGCTGGGATGGAGATAAGCCATAATGAAAAGCTACCGTGATGTGACATAGTCTAGAAAGTGAACAAGTAGATTGTGATAGTGTGTCTGAGCAAAGGTCTGGTAGTAAGGTGCTATAGACCAGTGATGGTGAGCCTTTTTGTTGTGGTGTGCCAAAAGCGTGCACACACAATAGTACACACATGTGTCTGCCAGCACCCACAATGCAATGTGCCCTGCCCCCCCCCGTGCATATGCATGCAAGACCTACCCCTGCCCCCCCTTTCCTGCATTGGGCATGCACGAATCTCCCAGCTAATTTCCGGCCCATTTGAGGCCTTTTTCAGCCTTTCAGAGGCTCGAGGGAAGCCTCTGCAGCCTTTGGAGGCTGAAAAATGGGCCCGTTTCGTTACTCCCAATTTCATTATTTCCATTATTTGGAGGCTGAAACACGGGCCCATTTTTCAGCCTCCAAAGGCTGCAGAGGCTTCCCTCGAGCCTCTGAAAGGCCGAAAAAGGCCTCAAATGGGCCGGAAATCAGCTGAGAGGTGTGCGTATGCACAGTGCA
>CM066332.1:5030886-5058527 GCA_033807585.1 Hydrophis major
CTTGGCGCAGCTTAAGAGAACCACAATATCACACCCCGTTGAGTTCATCAGCCCTGACCAGCAACACCCACACAACACAGCTTAAATTGAGTCCTGGGTTTTATGAGTTCAGGTGGAAATTGAGTTTGATTTAGACGGCTTATATCGAGCCATTAAATTAACCAAAGTGCTGTATTCGTTCAACAACCTCGAACACGAAGTAACAAGCAAGCCAAGGTTAAATTTTAAGCAAGTTTTACTAAGAAGAAATTACTTCACAGTGAGAACAATTAACCAGTGGGAAAGTGTAGAGTAGTGATTGTGAGAAAAGAGTGAAAAGCCATTTATTCAGGATGTCCCAAAAATGCTTTGCCAAAAGGCAACTGGATTTTCTTGGTTCTTCCTTTAAGACATTTCACTTCTCATCCCAGAAGCTTCTTCTGTTCTAGAGAACAGTTCTTCAGAAGCTTCTGGGATGAGAAGCAAAACATCTTCAAGGAAAAACAAAGTCCAGTTGCCTCTTGAAAAAAGCACCTTTGAAATACTACATATAGCAATCTTTCTTGGGATTCTGTTTAAAAGATTCTAAAATTACATAATAAATTTTATATTCTAAATATACATATAAAAACACACTCTTATATACCCTCCAGAATCCCTCTTTTAATCTAAATTAAATTCACCCATTGTCTCTAAATAAACTTTTTTTCTTTGAGTTATAGATGTTACTCCAATTGGTGTACAGGAGAAGTATAGTAAAAGAAAAAAAGATGAATGGATAATTGGAAATAGAACAGACAAAGAATGTTGTTGAAAATGGTAATAAGATATGGAAGGATATATATGCCTTTTTTTTTGGATTTTGTATATTGATAAAAGGCAATAAAATTTTAATTAATAAGAAATAATTGGGATGGAAAGGAGAAGTAGGGACAAGATATGAAGTTAATATTATATGAAATATTGATATTATAATCTGGAAATGTTATGCCTTATTGGTCTTTTATTATTATTTTTTCTTAGAAAAGAATTTATAAGCTGCTATGCCTTGATTCTTTGTGCATTGTTTTTATAAAACTGATAAAAATGGTTTTTATATATATATATAAAAAAGAAAATGATAATAAGATATGGAAGGAGATATGGGTTGAATATGATGTTTGAATTTGTGTCTGTGTGAAGAGTTTTAACCCGGGAACAGACAACCTTCAGAAAAGATCTTTTAGTTTTGTTTATGTTTTGTGTTTGTATGTTTGTGTATTGTGTTTTTGGTAAAACTAACAAAATTTGTTTTTTATAAAAAAAGGAAAAAAGAATCAATAAAACCTTGGAGGAATGTTAGATGAGAATAATTTAAACAAGCCAGAAAGAAAAGAATATGATGACTATAAAATGGATAAATATGGAAGAGAAATGAAATTGAATACGAGTAAAGAGAAATAATGAGAAATTTGCTGAAAGATATTTGTGTGTCCATATGGAGATGGGATAAATTGGAATTACGCTGTATAAAAATAATGTTTTGTTTGACTTGTAAGGATTTACAATGTTAAGAGGTTTTATGTGTTTATGTATTTAATGGTTAATGATGTGTTGTTTTATCTTTAAAATTAATAAAAATTTGTTTAAAAAAAAAAAAAAAAGCACCTTTGGGGACAACCATGACCTGGAGAACCAAGAATCTCCATGGACCTTCCTTTAAAAATGTTTTCTTCTCATCCAAGAAGCTCCTTCAATTCTGAAGAAGAACTGGAGAAACTTCTTGGATGAGAAGCAAAACATCTACAAGGAAAAACAGTCCAGTTGCCTCTTGAAAAAGCAACCCAGCCAGATAATCAGCAGGAGTCCCTTTATTAGCTCCAACTTTTACCCCCAATGTCCTGGTTACCTTCTGGCTGGAGAAAAACTCTCCCAGGAAGAGCCATTGGCTGCAGAGAATCAAGTCCAAAATGTGGTCTGCAAAAACTGTAACTCTAAGTCCAATTAAGGCAAGATGAGGTAATTAGTTTGGCAGGGCAGGAACAAGAATTCCAGATGTGAAGGCACGGCAATAAGTCAACACAGTTGGGAAGACACCAGATAACTAAAATCAACACAAAATAAACTCACATTTGCTCCCAGCAGCTGTTGCATCTCTTTTAAACTCTTATTTCCAGGTGTGGCTAATGAAGGGAATCAAGGCCTTTTCCTCCCCCATAAGCCATGCAACACATATTGGTCCCTTCTCCATTCTTCCCTGCATGCTCGAGGATGAAGAGGGGGTGGGCCCGGGGTTTCCTCTGAATTCCCTCTCCCTTGTTCTACCTCTTCCCTGCTCTGCCCAGCCGGACTTTGCCCTCCTCCAGTTTCCTCCACAGCCAATGGAGCCACATTTTCACTCCCTGTCAGCTGTTCGTCTTTCTCCTCATATTCAGGCTCTGACAGGGGCGTGACAGAAACTTTAATTCTAGAGTCCAAACACCACGATTATTTCCCCCTCTTCGCTTTTCTTAAGAAAAATCTTTTTTAAAAGGACATTTCATTCCCAGCTCCTGACTGACCCATTTTCCTGGTTCTTCTTTTAACCCACTTTCAAGCTTACATCTGCACTGCCTGCTGGTTGTTGGGTTTTTTTTTCCCCCTAAAGCTTGCATTTTGCCTTTAGTGTGTTTTGCAAGCATCTGGGTGTCAACAGTTATGCGATCCGAAGGGGCCGTGCAAAGACTTTGGAAAAGAGGGTTTGGTGACATGTAGCAAATCGCATCCCTTGAAATCTGGAAGAAAGGCTTTTTCCTCCCAAGTCAACGGGAATGAACTGATGACAGGTGCAGCTTCCCAGGTTCATATGATCCCCTTTTGTGACCTTCTGACAAGCAAAGTCGATGGGAGAATCTGGATTGCTTAACAACAGTGTGACTAACTTTTAGATGGCCGGGTTTCCCTTAACAACAGTGGCCAAAAAAGCCGTAAAATGGGACTAAGCTCACTTAACAGCCTTGCTTAGCAACAGAAATGTTGGACTCCGTTGAGGTTGTAAGTTGAGGACCACCTGTGTACGAGCAAGGGGGTTTGTTGTGAGCTCAAGCCTGTAACAATTTAGTGCCATCTTTCTTCAAATGATAGAACTTTGATCTATAGTTTAAATAAATTGATCTAAATCAAATAAATCGACCTAAGGAGTTTTTGACTGTAATGAAATTATCTGCCTCTGTAAAAGAATACAGGTAGGCCTCGAATTATGACCACAATTGAGCCCAAAATTTTTGTTGTTAAGCTCTCAAGACATTTGTTCAGTGAGTTTTGACTCATTTTATGACCTTCTGTGCCATGGTTGTTAAGTGAATCACTGCAGCTGATAAGTTAGCCACATGGTTGTTAAATGAATCTGACTTCTCTGTGGTCAGAAGATCGCAAATGGGGATCACCTTGGGACACTATGACCATCATAAGTATGAGTCAGTTGCCAAGCATCCGATCCCATGAGCCTAATGAAGCTACAATGGCCGTAAGTGTGAAAAATGGTCATCAGTCAGTGCCCTGTATCTTTGAATGGTCACTAAATGAACTGCTGTAAGTTTGAGGACTATCTTTAGGTGCCGAGTTCTTGTATACAGGGGAGGTTGTTGTTGTGTTGTTTTTGGAAAGGGGTCATTTCTCCTTGCCAAAGTTGTGTCATTCCATGGAAAACGGTTATTTTCACCCCACGATTGTAAATTATTCACAGCTTTCTGGGTTTTTTTTTCCCCTCCCTGCTGCAAGAACTGGGAGTAAGAAAAAAAAAATTGGACATGCTGTTATCCACTTTTTTATCCTATACTTATCTCGAGATTGGAGCAATCCAAAGGCGAGGTCAATTTTATTTGACAAAGGGAAGATGGTTAAATAAATATATATATATATATATATTCTTCTTTATTACTCAGTCTGGACCTGTTTTGGTTATAGGCAATTAGGAGATGGTGAGAGAGAGAGTGAAAGAGAGACAGAGAAAAAGAGTGAATGAGAGAGGGAGACAGAGAGAAAGAGAGAGGGGGGAGACTGTGAAAAAGAGAGAGAGAGTGAAAGAGAGAGAGGGAGGGAGAGAGTAAAAGAGAATGAAAGAGAGAGAGAGAGAAAATAACTGGATTTTTTTCCCTTCCTTAGATCACGTTGGGAATTACTGAGTGTTGGAAAACAGATCAATAATTTATAATTATCTTGCCTGTAGCTGGAAATTAAAGTAATGTCCTTTTTTTTTTAATAGAGAGAGAGAGGATGAATGGCAACAGTGCCTATTGACATGGATGTATTCCACAGAACAACCTGTTTTATTTAATTTTGTTTTTTCAACCTTATAGGAAATCAATGGGTTGACGGTGCCGTTGGTCAACCAGGACAGAGAAAAAAATGCAGAGAAGCGAAGCCAGCCACTAAAGTCGGAGAAAGAAGCTTTATTGATAGGTAAGAGGTAACTGAGATGACCTGGGGCATGGCACAAAGGCAACCCAGTCAGATAATCTGGAAGAGTCTCTTTATTCGCTCCAACTTTGCTCCCAATGTCCTGGTTACTTTCTGGCTGGAGAAAAACTCTCCCAGGAGCAGCCTTTGGCTGCAGAGAATCAAGTCCAAAACGTGGTCAACAAAAACTGTAACTACAAATCCAATCAAGGCAAGATGAGGTCATTAGTCTGGCAGGGCAAGAGAAGGAATTCCAGATGTAAAGGAACGGCCATAATTCAACACGGTTGGGAGGATGCCAGGAACGCAGATAACCAAAGTCAACACAAAATAAACTCACATTTGCTCCCAGCAGACACCACACTCAGCACAGATCTCTTTTAAACTCCCTTCCCAGGTGTGGCTAATGAAGGGACTCAGGGCCCTTTCCTCCCCTGTAAGCCACCCACGTTGCTCCCTTCTCCGTTCCTCCCTGTGTGACCTAGGATGAAGAGGGTGTGGGCCTGGGTCCTCTGAACTCCCTCTCCCTTGTTCTCCCTCTTCCCTGCTCTGCCCAGACGGACTTTGCCCTTCCCCAGTTTCCTCCACAGCCAACAGAGCCACACTCCCACTCCTTGTGTCAGCTGTTCGTTTTCCTCCTCAGATTCAGACTCTAACTCTCCATGCTCCTTTTTCCAAGCATAATGTTGGTCAGGCCTTCAAAAAGGAGAATCAGCCTCGGAAGTATTCTGCATTTCAGTGGGTGAGAGACCCCAGAAAAGAGATGGAAACCCCCTATATTTGGATAAGTTGGCTACACTAAGAAATAAAAAACACATCTCTGAAACTGAACATTTTTCATAAATCCATGCAATGTGGCCCTTTGTGAAAAGAACTGCAACTGGATCTCATGAACTTTGTGGAGTGGTGTGGTGGCCCTAGAGGTGGAGCTCTCGCCTCACAATCAGGAGGCTGTGAGTTCAATCCCAGGTAGGGGCAGATATTTCTCTCTCTCTGGACACAATGAGAATATATCTGCTGAACAAAACTCTGCCCTGGCAACAGGAAGGGCATCTGGCCAGTAAACACTCAGCTCCATTCAGTTGCCCAGACGCCACCCCACAAGGGATTATGGGGTCATTAAAAGAAGATGATGATCTCATGAAATTTGTGTTTGATTCAGGGTTTTCAGATCCACCTGCCAAAGCATTCTTTTCTGGGTTCCTTTTTTGCGAGGATTCATTAATCCATAGATCAGAGCCTCTAGGGCTTCAGGTGGCAGCTATGATGGAGTCAGATGAGTCACAAAACTTGGTTGAAGAAACCTCAAAGGGCAGAGGTAAAAATGTTGCTTGTTCCTACAGCTAATCCTGGCTTTCTTGAGTAGCATGTCATGCAACCCTAGCTTTCATTAATTGACGGGCCTTAATGACCTGTTGGTTATTTGTAGCTGCCAAATACATAATTCTCTTTGGAAAGTCATGCAATTTCTCTCTTTAAAAAAAAGGCCCATTTTGAATCTAGATGTAATGCAACTTTCTAAACTATAGATGTGCTGGTTTAGAATTGTTGGTTATTGCTTACACACCAATGCATTGTTCACAGAAAACCTTGGCCACTTAAAGACTTTTGGACTTCAACTCCCAGAATTCCTCAGCAAGTTTTGCTTTGCTGGCTGAGGAATTCTGGGAGTTGAAGTCCAACAAGTCTTAAAGTTGCCAAGGCTGGAGACCCCTGCTTTAGAGTTCCTGTGTTTCTTGATACTTGAATCATGCTTCAAATGATAACTAAAGGAATGATTGTAAGTTGTGGACTACCTGTCTATGTTCTCTGTAGACATCCATTGGCTAATTTTCTCTGCGGCCATCCAAATGATCAAGCTAGATTTTTGTAGACCGTTGCTGTTTAGCAGAGACAGAGTTAATTTAAGGGGAAGAAAGTTATTTTTTCCTCTTTAATCCATTGATCCCCCATACTAACTTCTGTTTGTCACACGAGCTTCCCTGCAAAGAGGTTTTCAAAATGAGAAAAATATAAATGGAAAAAAATGTGGTTTAATTTGCCCACTAATCTGAATTTGGATGCAACGCAGGCAGAAATTATTGCAAAAAAAAAAAAAAAATTCAAGGCAGGCTAATGCTGAACAGGGTTGATAGCCAATACATGTTCCTAACCAGAGCCACCAAAGAAGCTTTTTTAAAAAAAAGAGCAAGAATTTTATTATTTGAATGCCTACAAATTTTGATGGGCAAATCAAGCACAGCATGCGAAGCTGCAAAAAATTCCAGCACGTCTTTCATTGAATAAATATTTTCTTCTCTCTCTCTCTCTCTCTTTTTTTTTTGGTCACTTGGATATGAACTCTTATTCTTGAAAGTGAAGGGTTTGGGTTGAAATTTATCTTCTTGTTGAATCTTTTCAGAAACACAAGTGCCGACTTTTGGTTGAAATTCAGGTGCATTTATGTACACTAATTATTTTATCCTATTCTGTATGGCCTGAATCAATTATCACAGGTTTGTTTTTTTTTTAATTTCATTTTAATACAGGTATCATATCCACGTTCCTTCATGTTCATCCTTTCGGAGCTAATATTGAATATCTCTGGTCGTATATGCAGCAGCTGGACTCTCGGGTAAATTGGATTTAGAAGGGTTTTTTAAGGGGCGGGGGGGGGGTTGAAATTAAAAAAAAATAAGACAAGGTAGGCAGCAAATTTTCCAGTCCCCATCTTTTTCACAAAATGCAAATAGAATGGCTTAAATCCTCATTGCTGCTTTTTTGCTGAGGTTACAAAATAAATTGCTGGAGAGAAGTAACTCTAAATGTGATTATGAGGATTCATTTATTCTCCTCTATAGATTTTACAACCAATCTTTCTTTACTGCATTGAAATCCAGACCACAGATCAGAATAGACTAACAGAATAATGGAGTTAGAAAGGAGACCTTGAAGGTCTTCTAGTTCAACCTCTGCTCAGGCAGGAGAAATTGTACCTTTTCACACAAAAGACTGTCCAATCTCTTCTTCAAAAAAATCTCCAGTGATTTTTCAGAGCACCCACAACTTCTGGAGATCTTTTACCTATAACTTGGTAAAAACATTGACATAGGCAAAAAGTTTCCGCTACTTGGATCCTCTTTGGTGGGCTTTCCAGTGGTGAAGAATTCTCAAAGCGTCCATAAGTTTGAAGAACAGAACAGAAGAATAGAATAGAATAGAATAGAATAGAATAGAATAGAATAGAATAGAATAGAATAGAATAGAATAGAATTCTTTATTGGCCAAGTGTGATCGGACACACAAGGAATTTGTCTTGGTGAAAATGTTATCAGAGTACATAAAAAGAAAAGATACATTCGTTAAGAATCAAGAATCATCAGGTACAACACTTAAATGATAGTCATGGGGTACAAATAGGGAATCAAATCATACTAGGAAACAATATAAATCGTAAGGATATAAGCGACAAAGTTACAGTCCTACAATCACAAGTGGGAGGGGATGGGTGACAAGGAGTGATGAGAAGGTTAATAGTAATAGTAGTGCAGACTTTGTCAATAGTTGAACAGTGTTGAGGGAATTATTTATTTAGCAGGGTGATGGCGTTGGGGGAAAAACTGTCTTTGTGTCTGGTTGTTCTGGTGTGCAGGGCTCTATAGCATCGTTTTGAGGGAAGGAGTTGAAACAGTTTATGTCCAGGATGTGGGGGGGGTCTGTAGATATTTTCACAGCCCTCTTTTTGACTTGTGCAGTATACAGATCCTCCATGGAAGGTAGATTGGTAGTAATTATTTTTTCTGCAGTCCTAATTACTCTCTGAAGTCTGATTCCCCCTATTTGCTTTCCTTTCCCACTTTTCCATGGTCTTCCTTCATTTTATTTGTATTTTACACTAAAAAATCTTTAATTTTATATATATATATATATAATATTAAATCATAGAAATATCTTTTTCCTCCTCCTCCTCCTCTTCTCCTCCTCCTCCTACTTTTTCCCTTCTCCTTTCCCCTTTCTCCTAATCTTCCTCTTCTTCTTCTTCCTCCTCATCCTCCCTATTTTCCTTCTTCTTCCTCCTTTTCTTCTTCTCCTTCCTCTTCTGCCTCCTCTTTTTCTTTTTCTTCTTCTTCCTCCTCCTCTTCTTTTTCTTTCTTTCTCCTCCTCCTCCTCCTTCTTTTACCTCCTCCTCCTCCTCTTCTTCTTCCCTTTCTCTTTCTCTTTCTCCTTCTCCTTCTTCTCCTTCGCCTTCCTCCTTAGATCTCAGCAAATGAAATAGAAATGCTTTTGATGCGGCTTCCACGTATGTTTAAACAAGAGTTTTCCGGCGTTGGAGCCACGCTGGAGAAACGGTGGAAATTTTGTGCCTTCGAAGGGATTAAAACTACTTGACCACACAGTTGGATCCGAAGCCACTCGGGGAGAAACGTGTGACAGACTGCGATGACAGAGGAGAGCTGAAGTATTAAAAGGAGGAGAATTAGGTTTGGCTCATAGCCTTCCAAACCTGGTTTTAGTTGCATTTGTGATGTCCTCTCGTGAAAAAATGTAGTCGTGTGCCAGTTCCAAAAACGAAAAGGGGAAAATAAAATACTCCTGAAATGTTTCCTATGAAAACTCAAAACCAACCAATAACTCTGCAATCATAATGATCTCATTATTTAAAAGTACGTGCCCTCTTATTAGCTCACTTTGAGCCAACTGAAAGAAGGTTTCTTGGTTTCTAAGCTCCAGCAATGTCTGTGTATGATGTGGTAGATCTTCCTCCAAAATGTTCATGCCTAAGAGTCTTTCCGTTTCATAAGAAGACAATAAAAATAATAAATCAATGAAATAAATCCGATTTCATAGTAAGAAACGAGTACATACCAAACGCCAACTTGAAAAAAGGAAAAAAAAATGTGTTTGAATAGTTATTTGTATTTTGTAAATTAAGTTATTTGTTCTACCAGGGACTTTTTGCCTTATTGCCAGAGGCCTGAAAAAGGAAAGGAAAAAAAACCCACACAAATGTGCTTGGATTCTTGGACATTGCTTTCTGCAGAATATTATTTTTCTAACATAACGGTTCTCCATTCTAAGTTCCTTTAACATGGATTGCATATCAATTTTCATAAACGACGTGTAAATAAAGAGGAAGGCAGTGTTACTGTATTGTATTTGGTATGTAACATTCGGGGTTATGTATCTGAAAATAAGTATCCGGTTGCATTACTGTTACAGATTTTATAGCAAATATATTGATTTTTTTTTTCAATAAATAGGAATTCTACCATAGTTGGACTTTTACAAGCTGACTTTTTTTTAAAAAAGTGTATTTATTTTGTCCTGTCCCCTCCTCCCCATCTCCTTTTATATTTTACAATGCATTATTATTATTATTATTATTATTATTATTATTGTTGTTGTTGTTATTGTTGTTGTTATTATTATTATTATTATTATTATTATTATTATTATTATTATTATTATTATTATTATTATTATTATTAAATATTTAGTGAGATTCACAGCCTTTGTGGCTGATTGGTAGCTCAACAGCTCTAGTCCTAACCAAGGACCTAGGAACTGTTCAAGTAGCATCAGAAGATACAGGTTGTTCCAAGCAGGGTGGTTTTTTGTAGAATTAGGGTGTTCAAGTCTGATAAATTCAGGATTTCCAAATAGCGAGGCAGCCCTTTAGGTATTGCTCCAAGGGCTCCAATTACAGTTTGGATAACACACAATTTCTTTTTCCAAAGTCGCTCAACTTCAATTTGTAAGTCCCGATACTTTATGATTTTTTTCTTGCTGCGAGTCTACAATTTGTGCATCACCAGGTATTGCAATGTCAATGAACCAAACCTTTTTCTTTCCAACTACTGTTATGTCAGGTGTGTTGTGGGCCAAGTGCCTGTCAGTCCGCATTCTGAAGTCCCACAAGATCTTGACCTTTTCATTCTCCAGAACCTTCTCAGCCTGATGTTCCCAGTAGTTGTCACTTTACTCAAATCCAACCTTTGGGCACAATTTCCAGTGAATGATTTTAGCAACTCAGTTATGGCATTCTAGGTAGTCAGTCTTACTGCACCCACTGATTAAATGGTCACTGTTTCATCTTTCTCATTACAAAGGCGGCATTATTGTTATTATTGCTATTGCTATTGTTGTTATTAGTATCATTATCATTATTATTGATTTAATCACAGACTTACAATGACAGTCGAGCCCCAAATTTCCATTGCTAAACAAGACAGTTGTTAAGTGAGTTTTGCCTCATTTTATGACCTTTTTGGTGCCATTGTTAAGAGAGCCGCTGCAGTTGTTACACTCATAACATGTTCAGTGAATCTGGTTTCCCACTAAAATGGATGGTTGTAACTCATATAACTAACAGGCAGGTAATGCTTGACTTATGACCACAATTGAGTCCAAAACTTCTGTTGTTAAGCGAGGCTTTTGTTTTATTCCATTTTGTGGCATTTGTTGCCACTGTTCTTAAGTGAATCCTTGAGGTTGCTAACTTAACAATATGGTTGTTAAGCTTCTCCGTTGAGTTTGCTCATTAGAAGGTCACCAAAGGGGGATCACGTGACCCCGGGAGACTGCAACAGTCATAAGTACATGCCAGTTGCCAAGTGTTGTGGCTTGTCCCTCCATCAGCCAAATCAGAGGAGGAGGAGGAGGAGTGAGAGTCAAGGTTAGCATCAAGACAACCTGAGAGCTGCAAGGGGGAAGAGGGAATGGAGCTGGCAGAGGGGGGGGTCGGAGCCTGGGCTGTCCATCAGCCCTCAGATGGAGCATCACGAGCCCCCAGGTCTGGAGGTGGCTGATGAGGAAGAGGAGAAATAGCTGGGTCCAATACCTAGCATGCAGACAGCAGAGGAGAGGAGAGCAGTGGAAATCTATGAGCTGGTCCTTGGGATGGAAGACCTACCACTGCTAGCGAACCCCCACCCTAGCTCTGGGGATAAAAGGCAGAGGGCGGAGATGAATAGATGTGACAGACAACTATTCATCTTCAGGCCAGATGGATTTGTAAGCCTGCAGTGAGAAACTTTTTGCCGGGGCTCCTAATAAATGTAGGTGTTCCTAAATTGCTTCAACCACTGAGGATTTGTCATGTTTGGGGAGCCGGGTGAGAACACCAAGCCAAGGTTGAAAAACGGTCACAAGTCACTTCTCCCCCCAATACTGTTGTAACTGTCACTGAATGAATGCTTGTAAGTCAAGGACTACCCATATATAATTAACATACGGTACATATACCTACAAATATAATAGCTGCAGTTTTGTAAGGTGGGAGGGGAGCAAATATTTTCCATTGGTTGAATTGGGTGGGGGGGTATTGCTGGCTGGTCTCCCCCAAAGACTTGGATGAAGTGTCTAGAGATGCGTTTCAGATGCCTCCTGAACCCTCCCATGCCAATCTCACAATGGTCCACAATGAGGGTCTTTTTTATCCAAATAGGGGGAAATTTCTATCCTATTAATCGATCAATTTTTTTTTAAAAAAATCCCCTTCTTCCCAGTAGGATAAATTAAGCCAGAGGGAGGGAAAGAAAAAGAAATAAGAAAACACATCTTTCCAATTTGCAGGGTGGTGATTGTAAGGAACCCCACAGAGCACAATAACGTTTTGTCGTTTTCTAGATTATTTTTCACGTGTTTCTGTCTGGTTCCCTGGACAATTAATTGAGGGTGTCAAAATTGGCAGATGTCCATCACGGCTCATCACACAGCCCATTACCTAGATCATTACAACACAGGAGGCTGATGGACACACAAGCTAGTACCTCGGCTGCACAGGTTCTTACGAAAAAGCCAACCAACCTGCAAACTTCAACTCCATCAACCAATCAAGAAATAACAACACAGCCAACCGGCCTGCTGACAACAGAGCCAGCACACCACACCTCCCCATTCGTATTAATAGAGAGACGACAGCTCTGATCACGCTTGGCTCACACAAGCAAGAAGCCAAAAGCACCAGCCTGAAGTTGGCGAGTGGGACCTCGCCAAAATGTTGCCAAAATACTCTCAATCTTACACGGGGGGAAAAAACCCAAACACCTGGGATCTGGGGTCAAATTGTGCATCCTCTTATTCCTTTGGGACGCAGAACTAGACAGGTGGATACTTTTCACAGCCGGATAAAATTTAGTTTAGTTTTTCTTTCTTTCTTTCTTTCTTTCTTTCTTTCTTTCTTTCTTTCTTTCTTTCTTTCTTTCTTTCTTTCTTTCTTTCTTTCTTTCTTTCTTTCTTTCTTTTTCTCCCCTTGAACAAAGTCCAGGATTTTCTGCTGCTTTCAATCATCTTCCACCCAGTGGATGAAAGCTTTTTCATCATTTCATCCCTCTCTCTATTATCTCTGCATTTTATACTTTATTGGATTCCCTTTGTTCATTCGGCCCAGAGGTGAGCTTAAAAAATTTTAGCAACGGGTTTTCTCTGTCTGGTTGCTGGGTGGACGTAACCATGGTAGGGTGTGGCCTAGTTGGCCTCTTGCACCACGGCAAGGGGGGGACCTTTTTGCCCTCCCCGGGGTCCCGAGGCTTTCTTGGAGCCTCCGGGACAGCGAAAACAGCCTCCCCGGGCTCCAGAGGCTTTCTGGAAACCGGAAACGGGCTCATTTCCAGCCTTCCTGAACTTCTGGGAGGCCTGTTTTTGGCCCTCCTTGGCTCTGGAGGCTTCCCTCGGGCCTCTGGGAGGACAAAAAAAGTGGGGACACCTGGGAGGGGAGGGGCCAGCAAGGAGTGAGATTTGCGGGTTCTCCAAACTGCAGAGAATCTTAGCTCGGGGCAATCCTGAACCCCTGCAAACCCCCAGCAGCCCCAGCCCTGACTCTGTGCCCCTAAATTATATATATATGTATATATCAGGAGAGAGAGAGAGAAGACAGAAGGGATTTTTTAGAGTTTTTTTTCGCTAGGGAAAAAAAAAAAATCACCAAATATAAGGGATCACGCCACGTTCCCGGTCTGCCAAAGGCTGGGTTTTCCTCGTGGTTTGTTTTAATAACCCGATGGTGGCGGTTCCTACATGCCTGGGTTGAGAGACCGCAGAATCTTTCCCAACAACGAGACGTATGTGATTAAATGAAGCCAGGTGGCAGCTGAGAACTGGTGGGAAGGGGAAGGGTTAGGGGAGGGGGCCGTTTTTCTTTTTTTTTTTTTTACCTTTTATTAATTTCGAAAAGCTACTGTCTCATTCCCCACCGAGCGTGTGCGATGCAGAATAAGGGTCGCAGCTCCTGCTTTCTACGAGCATCTGCTGAGGCTGCATCCATCTATTTTATTGGATTGCTAGCCCCAGACCTCCCCGGCAGCTGCCCTTCACTCATTTATGGAGTGAAGTAGAATTAGGGTGGGGTAGAGTAAGAATAGAATAGAATAGAATAGAATAGAATAGAATAGAATAGAATAGAATAGAATAGAATAGAATAGAATTAGAACAACAGAGTTGGAAGGGATCTTGGAGATGTTCTAGACCAACCCCCTACTTAGGAAGGAAAGATAGATAAATGATAGATATGTATGTATGTATGTAGAAAGAGAAATAAATCGATATAGAAATATATAAATAGATGATAGATAGATAGATAGATAGATAGATAGATAGATGATAGATAGATAGATAGATAGATAGATAGATAGATAGATAGATAGATAGATGTAGAGGTAGACAGACAGACAGACAGATGATATGGATGGATGGATGGACGGACAGACAGACTGATAGATGATAAATAGATAGATGATTGATAGATATAGAAATAGATGAGAGAGAGCGTAGATAGAGAGAAAGAGAGAGAGAGATGGATGGATGATGGATGGATACAGAAAGATAGATGATTGAGAGAGAGAGAGAGAGAGAGATAACAATAGCAATAGCACTTAGACTTATATACCACTTCACAGTGCTTTTACAGCCCTCTCTAAGCAGTTTGCAGAGTCAGCCTCTTGCCACCAACAATCTGGGAAGTTATGGACGTCAGAAAGATAGAAAGCTGAGTCTACCTTGATCTGGTCAGGATTGAACTGCTGGCATTAGCTGAGTTAGGCTGTGATACGGCATTCTAACCATAGTGCCACCATGGCAGAATGGAACGGAATGGAACAGAGCAGAACAGAATGGAACGAATGGAACCGAATGCAATTGAATAAAAGAGAATTCTACAATAAATAAATAAAATGGCTGATGTTGCTGAAATCCAGAGGCAAACTTTTCCTTCCCTTGAAGGGGTTGGCGGTTGACAATACTGCATGGTCAGATGTTCTCCCCTATACAGACAGTCCTCAACTTACAACAGTTCATGTAGTGACCATTCATCGTTACCATGGCACAAGGTAAAAAGTGACATGAATGTTTTTCACCCTTACGCCAATTGCCGCCTCCTCACGGTCACATGATCAAAATTCAGGTGCTTGGCAACTGACTCACACATATGACAGTGGTGTGTCCCGGGGTCACACCATCAACTTTTATGACCCTTCTGATGAGCATTGTCAACGGAGAAGCCAGATTCATTTAACAACTGGATCACCAACTTAGCAGCTGCAAGGATTCATTTAACCACTGTGGCACCAATGGTCATAAAATGGGCCCAAATCCCCTTAACAAATGTTTCACTTAACAACTACAATGTTGGACTCAATTACGGTTGTAAGTCCAGGACTACGCTGTACTTCTGTTTTCTGTTAAGGAGGAAGAAGAAGAAGCATCCAGGCCTTCCCCAGTTTTGCTCGCTTGCCGTGGGCGTAAATTGCACTCAATAGTCCTTTCGTTGAAAAAAAAAAAATATCTGATGAGGATCAAATTAAAGGTAAGTCCATGCGACGAATGAACCACAGTTAACAAGCCACGATTCTGGAGTCACCAAATTACACACCACGAATGACCAAGTTCGCATGAAGCAAGAATACAACATAATTCCTTTTTAAGTTTTGTAATCCATGGTTTAGAGGACTCAGCAGCTCAGGGGCTAAGACACTGAGTTTGTCGATCAGAAAGGGCGGCAGTTTAACAGTTCGAATCCCTAGCGCCGTGTCATGGAGTGAGCTCCTGTTCCTTGTCCCAGCAGCTTCTGCCAACCTAGCAGTTCGAAAGCACATTAAAAAATGCAAGTAGAAAAATAGGGACCCCTTTGGTGGGAAGGTAAGAGCATTGCATGTGCCTTCGGTGTTTAGTCCTGCCAGCCACACAACCACGGAGACGTCTTCGGACAACACTGGCTCTTCTTTGGCTTTGTAATGGAGATGAGCACCACCTCCCAGAGCCAGAAATGACCAGCACGTATGTGCCAGGGGAATCTTTACCTTATCTTTAACTCATGGTTTAGCAGGTTGTATGGACAGAGCCCTACTGAGAAGAATTGTTGTCCATTAGTCAAGATAATGGGGTGTTACTGGGGTGTTCGTTGCTTGAATGTTCTTTCTGCTGAGGACTTCCTACATCAGGGGACTCCAACTTTGGCCCTCTTACAATTTGTGGACTTCAACTCCCAGAATTCCTCAGTCAGCCATGCTGAGGAATTCTGGGAGTTGAAGTCCACAAGTCATAAAGAAGCCAAGGCTGGGGACCCCTGCGCTACATGATTTCAACTGACCACTGTTGGTACTTCTTTGCAAGAGGAAGTTGGCTACCTTCAACTTGGTGATGATGATTTATGCAACTTGTATGCTGTCCAACTCTCAATGACAACACAAGGCTCACAACCAAGAAATGGCAATAAAACTTTAAAAAAATTAAAAGATGGCAGGTGTTATATAGTAAGAGGTCTTCTTCTCCATCACCAAAGGCCTGGGTGAAGATCCAGGTCATGGTTCTTCTAAACCAGAGGTCTCCAAACTTGGCCACTTTAAGACTTGTGGACTTCAACTCCCATAATTCTCCAGCCAGCATGGCTTAAAGTCTTAAAGTTGCCAAGTTTGGAGAGCCCTGTTCTAAACCCTAGCTGAGTGGGTCTAGTTGGATCTTGAGGGTGGGTGGAGAGAACCATATTCCCAAGAGCAGGAATTACTACAGCAGAGATACACCTCTGAGGTCCAAAGAGATGTTAATTCTTGGCTTCTGGTCACTCTAATATCAAGCATTTCTCAGAATAACAGAACTTAATTACCAAGTTGGAAGGGACCTTGGAGGTCTTCTAATTCAACCCCTGCTCAGACAGAAACCTTGATCCCATTTCAGACCAATGGAGGTTCAATCCCGAGAGGGATCTTGGAGTCCTAGTTGACAACCAATTAAATATGAGCCAACAGTGTGTAGTGGCAGCCAAAAACGCCAATGGAATCCTAAGTTGCATTAACGGAGGGATACAATGGAGATCAAATGAGGTACTAATACCACTCTATAAATCCTTAGTAAGACTACACCTAGAATACTCCATCTACACTAAAAAAAAGTTGTTGAGACTCTAGAAAGAGTGCAGAGAAGAGCAACCAGGATGATTAGGGGACTGGAGGATGAAAGAAATGAAGAATGGTTGCAGGAACTGGGCCTGGCTAGTCTAGTGACCAGGGGAGACAGGATAGCAGTCTTCCAATATTTGAGGGGCTGCCCCAGAGAGGAGGAGGGGGTCAAGCTATTTTCCAAAGCACCTGAAGGCCAGACAAGGAATAATGGATGGAAACTGAACAAGGAGAGATTCAATCTGGAAATAAGGAGGGATTTCGTGACAGTGAGAACAATCAACCCATGGAAGTTGTGGGAGCTTCATCACTGGAAGCTTTCAAGAAGAGACTGGACTGCCATCTGTCAGAAATGGTGTAGAGGTCTCCTGCTTGAGCAGGTGGTTGGACTAGATGACCTACAAGGTCCCTTTCCAACTCTGACATTTTAAATCTGAACAAATCTCTTCTTCATAACCTCCAGTGTTGGAGCACCCACCACTTCTATTAATTGTTTCTCACTGTCAGGAAATTTCTCCTTAGTTCTAGGTTGGGTCTTTCTTTAATGAATAACAGAATGACAGAGTGGAAAGGGTCCTTGGAGGTCTTCTAGACCAAGCCCTTTCTCACACAGGAGACTTTAAATCCTTTTAGACAAATGGCTGTCCAGTCTCTTTAAAAAAAAAAAAAAAACTCGATTGCAGGAAGTACGATTCCACAGAGTGGTCAATGCCTAGAACTCACTACCTGATTTTGTTGTCACCTGCTCAAACTCCTATTCCTTTACTCTCAAACTAACCTCTGTTGACCTCACCCCATTCCTCAGAGGTCTATAAGGGCCGTGCATAAGCGCACAATTGTGCCTACCGTCCCTGTCCTATTGTCCCCAATTATCAGTTCCTATTTCTTGTATTTAAACGTATGTTTATTCTTGTTTATGCTATATTGCAAGCTTTTGACAAATAAATAAAAATAAATAAAAACCTCCAGTGCTGAAGCAGCCACATTTTTTTTCTAACTATCAGGAGGTTCCTCCTTAGTTCTAGGTTTATTTATTTATTTTTATTTATTTTATTTTATTTGTCAATTGCTTACAAGATAATAGGTATAAGTAAAAACATAGTTATGAATACATGGATACATATAAGAAAAATAAAAAATATATAAAAGAAACAATAGGACAGGGACGGTAGGCACATTGGTACGCTTATGCACGTCCCCTACAGACCTCTTAGGAAAGGGGTGAGGTCAATAGTAGACAGTCTAAGGTTAAAGTTTTTGGGGTTTGGGGAAGAAACCACAGAGTCAGGTAGAGTATTCCAGACATTGACCACTCTGTTGCTGAAGTCGTATTTCCTGCAATCAAGTTTGGTATGGTTTACCTTGAGTTTGTATCTATTGTGTGCTCTCGTGTTGTTATGGTTGAAGCTGAAGTATTCATTGACAGGTAGGACATTGCAATGTATGATTTTATATACCATACTTAGATCAGATCAAAGACAGCATAATTCAAGGTTTTCTAGGTCTAGAATTTCAAGTCTGGTGGCATAAGGTATTCTGCAACAAGTAGAGGAGCGGAGAACTTTTCTTGTGATATATTTCTGGACTTTCTCAACTGTGTTAAACTGTGTTGGATCTCTCCTTGATTACTTTCCATCCATCCGTCTCCTTCCTAACTAAGGGGCCTTAAGTTGACTTCCAGATGAACCATTAATTCTAAATGGCAGCTTCTAATTTTCACGTGACCCGTATCTTCCGAGCAATTCCCTCTTCTCTGCCTGTCTCAAATGTCCCGGGAGCAATTATTCCGCTCACTAGCTTTTGTTTGGCTTCTCCGCCACATGCCAAACAGAGTATCCAAGGAATAAAATGTGAATCCAATGTTCAAATTGTTCAGTCAAATGTAAAACATTTCCTTTTCCCACCATGTGGGGAAATCCTGACCCAAGTTGAAAAAGAAAATAAAATAAAATAAAAAGAAATCTAATTTTTGCCCAAAGATGGATCCCAGCCTGGTGTGTGTCAACTTCTAGTCTTTTGGCTCCTTCTGTTTCTCCGTATGTAGTACCTTTAATTAGTTCATGATGTGATTTGTGTTTGTTTTACGGGAATTCTTCTGGGTAAAAGGAATGGCAACAGTGGGTGGGGAAACCTCATCTTATCAACCTACATAATCAAAGAAGTATAATGACAATGTTCCACAGAGGGGAAATTTACATATAAATGGCCAACCATACGATTTGCAGAGAAAGTAAGGCACAAAGAATTACAACGGGAAACCCATAAACATGGATGTAAAAGGCATGCAGTGAATTGGCGGAGGAAAAAAGAAAGAAAAGTATGTATTAAACTGGTGAAGAATGAACGTCTCCCAACTGCCCTGGCATGTAACACAATATTGTGATCTGTAATTGCAGTGGAATTTCTCCACTTCTGTTCACACCTGAGCTGTTTATTTTTATATACCTACATCTCTTTATCTCTATATTTCTCTCTCTCTCTCTCTCTCTCTCTCTTCCATCTATATTTATCATCTCTCTATCATCTATCTATCAATCATCTATCTATCAATCATCTATCATCTATAGGCTTTCAACAAAAGGTTGGACTGCTATCTGTCAGAAATAGTGTCTCCTGCTTGGGCAGGGGGTTGGACTAGATGACCTACAACGCCCCTTCCAACTCTGTTAATCTGTTAAATCTAGATTTATCTATGAACTGTCTCTCTTATGTCTATTGAGCAAATCTATGTATCTCTCTATCTCTATCATCCAGCTATTATCTATCTGTCTGTCTGTCTGTCTGTCTATCTATCTATCTATCTATCTATCTATCTATCTATCTATCTATCTATCTATTTATCTATCTATCTATCATCTATCTATCTATCATCTACCTACCTATCACCTCTCTCTGTCTCTATCTATCTATCTATCTGTCTGTCTGTCTGTCTGTCTGTCTGTCTATCTATCTATCTATCTATCATCTACCTATTTATTATCTGAAGTCAATAAAATAAGGACCCAGATTGTTGTGGGCAATATGCAAATAATGGTTCTTCATCATAAACCATCCAGAGAGTTATGAGGCAGTATATAAGCCTAAATGCGATTACTAGTGTGAGAAACCTTTATCTTCTTTGTTAAGAATTAAAACAAAAAAACAAAAAAACAAATCACATATCTCCTATAATGCAGTGTTTTCTTAACATGATTGCTTCTTCTCTGCAACACTTCCTAGAGTGATCATATCACCATGGTATAAACCCAGCATAACATAAGCAAACAAACAAATATGGATTTTAAAAAGCAATAAGCCCCAGCCTTCTTGAATATTTTCAAGAACATTTTGAGTAAAAAGATTTTTGGAAAAATATTTTCCCCAAAAAGGATATACACTTATTCAACTTCAAATATATTTACTTCATCTGGATCAACAGAATAAATTCCCTACATCTACTTTTTTCTAGATCCATGGCAGAAGAGTTCTAATACTATATCTAACTATCTACCTATCATCTATATAACTATCATCTATATATCTAAGTATATTGATCTATCATCTGTCTGTCTGCTTGCCTATTTCTTTCATGTCTATCTAGCATATCTATCTCTCTAGCTCTAGCTCTCTATCATCTATCAATCATCTATCATCTGTCTATCATCTATCTATCTATCTATCTATCTATCTATCTATCTATCTAGATCTCTCTATTTTATCTTTCATCTATCTATCTGTCTATCTGTCTGTCTATCTGTCTATCTGTCTATCCATCTATCATCTATCTATCTATCTATCTATCTATCTATCTATCTATCTATCTATCATCGTCTGTCTGTCTGTCTGTCTGTCTCTCTCTCTCTCTATCTATCTATCTATCTATCTATCTATCTATCTATCTATCTATCTATCTATCTAATCTATCACCTACCTATCATCTATCTGCAGAGTTCCAGCTAACTACTGTAAAAGCTATTATCCCCCAGACTGGCTACTTTCCTGGAAAGTTCACATGCAGGATATGAGATCCGTAGCTGCTCTCTAGTTACTAGTATCTGAGACTTGATACCTTCTTTTTCAAATGTCTTTCAGTTGGCAGCCAAGCAAATCCCTTTCTTTATCTCTGGCTCCTCTAAGGCAGTGGTCACCAACCAGCAGTCCAGGGAACACTGGTGGTCCATGAGAAAATTTTGATGTTCCACAGAGAAATGTCCCCCCCAAAAACAATTAATCCAGGCTGTGTAGGAACACAAGGCTGTGCTGCCCACATGGCCTGCAGGAACACAAGGCTTGCATCGCTTGCATTGTGAACAACATGAGGGAGTGAAGGGAGGGGGGAAAGGGTGGAGGAGGGGACTTGCTCCACTTGCCCCACGGGCCTGGCCTGGCTACCGGGCTGCTTCTTTCCGCTTCTTTCTTCTGCTGCTTTTGGCTGAACTCAAGGAAAGCAGCCAAAGTCTTTCTTTCTCTCCCCCAAACTCTGCCAGAAATGAGTCTTTGGGACCCTGCAAGACCTCCTGCTCCAAGAGGCTGCGCTGGCAAAGACTCATTTCTGGCAGAGTTTGGGGGAGAGAAAGAAAGACTTCTGCGGCTTCTGCTGCTTTCCTTGCATGCAACCAAAAGTCTCTCTCTCTCTCTCTCTCTTCCCCTGAGAACGGAGCTGGAGACAGTATCCTGCGATCCCAAATAAAGAACAATTGATCGGTAGGAAAACGGGCTGGGGAATTTTCCTGCAGACATTTTGCAGGGATTTTCCCAGGGTCTCTGATGCGCGGGATTTAAAATTATGAATCCCTGAGGTTCAAAAGTTTGGCAACCCCTGCTCTAAGGAATTATTTCTTTTTATCTGTTCTAAATCTCCTTCCACAGATGACATCCCCCCCCCCCCCCCGGAGGTGTATCCACAAAGAGAAGTTTAAAAAGTAATATAAGTAAAAGAGCAACAGGCTTTTGACTGTGTCTTAATCTTTAGTGGTTGTTTCACCTTCTTAAATCACTGCTTCTCCTGGTCCACTACAACTACTCCTTGTTCCTTGGAGTTATTCCAGTGATGGGATTAAGCCGGTTCTCACCAGTTCAGGAAAACCAGCTGTTAACTTTCTGAGTAGTTTGTTGAACTGGTTGTTGGAAGAAAACATGAGGGCAGAGAACCAGTTGTTAAATTATTTGAATCCCACCACTGAGTTATTCCCAAGTTTAACCATTACATCACCTCATCTCACTACCTTGGATGGATTGGCATGCATAAAAGTTGCCTTATTAACTTGTCCACTGGCATGACATATATTTAATTAGTACTGCAAGTATCATTTCTCTATTAGGATATTGGGGGAAAATGAGACTGTCATTTGCAAATAGATTTATCCATACAGTGTTTCTCCTTGGCTGTATGATCTTGAACACTCTTGTTCTTCCTGGTATTGTGTGCTAATGTTTCTGAAATGAGATTGAACAAAATATGAAGAATAACTATTTACAGAGAGTGATTTTATAGAATGAGGTGTTCGATTGTGACTGGAAGCCTTATTACAGTTAAATAGGTTTTGCAAAGAAAAAAGAAAAAGAAGAATTATCACTGTTTTCAATCTGGTTTTCAAGGAGATCAGTTCAATTATTCTGTTATAAGCTTCCACCATCTTATCAGCTTCAGTTATTAACAATTGTTGAACAATACTGCATATTTATTTCATAGGAGATTTTATCGGTGCTTTAAAACTCCTGTCCCAAACACGACAGGGATATTTGAAAATTTTCAAAGCAAAACTGAAAGATTTCTCAGTGACTTGGAATTCTATTTAAATATAATCCAGAAAATTATCAGGAATATATAGGGAGAATTTCTTCCATTCCACCTATACCTGTTACATAAAACGTTAACTTTTCTAACTGTTCTGGTAATCTACTGATCCAACCAACGGCTACGTTGGATCTCTCCTTGATAAATGTCCATCTATTACTGGGAAAATATGTTTACCTAATTAAAAACATGACATCTAATTCTCTCAATCATTCATCATTCATAGTGCTTAAGAAACTGGACTAAGACTGGAAGATCTAGATTCTAGTTAAATGAAAACTTAAGTCTTTTTCAAGTTATGCTCAAATGTTGATGGTTGTTATGGATACATTCAGGTAGATTTTGTGGCACCAATACAAAAGTAGCTAGCTTTGACTTTTCTCTGCTTAAAAAACAATCCATCTTGCCTACAACACTAGTATTTTGTAGATAAATCCTACCTACTATTAACCAAGTTTGATCCTGTTTAGCTCTTGAGTTCAGACAAGATTGACCAGGTGCTTTGAAAAGTTGTGTCAACCCTTAAATAGCTTAATGGGATTACATCTATATAAGCAAATCGCAGGGCTGCCAACCTTGAGTGATAGTTCGGAGTGAGACACTGCGAGGGAGCGGAGCGACCGAGGGGGGGATGGTGTGGAAGGGGGGTGTCCCCCCTTCCACGGTAGGGAGCTTTGACAATTTTACATTTTAAATGGTGCAATCTGATGCATACTTTAGTCATGATTTGGACATATACATACATACATACATGCAAGCAGCACCAATGTACTTGAACCGGATTTGTAAGATATTAATAATGCAGTTCACTGACCATGAATAATTGAAGTTCCTGACTTGTAACTGCAGTATTCTACCTCAACTGACTTTATTAGCTTAGTGATGTACTATAGACCACTATAGGATGAATTCAATGTGCAACAAAAAGACAAAAACCCGAAACAACTACAGAGATAATGCAAATACATCAATGGGTATTCTTCTTTCTGTATCAAATACCATACTACATGCCAATATCAAATGCTATAGTCTCAGTCTTTAATTATATACTAACTTGTTGACTGAAATAGGGGTTCATAATTTCAGACATGTATAAACTAAACATTTAATCAAATAATGAGTGCTTCATATAAATATACATATTGTTAACTGTAAAACTCATCTACTGTATTCTGAAGCTTGAGCACAGTGAGGAAACAGTATATTATTTATTGGGTAAGTTTAGATTCTGAACTTAATGGTCTTACTGCTCTTTGGATGGTAAATTGTGTTAAGATTAGAATATGTTCTAGTTGAGTCAGGGCTATCCCAATTTGGGGCTGAGAAGCCTACTGGCATCAAAAAAAGTCCTTATTGAGTCCTTATCTAAGGGTTTGAAAATATGATAATAATGTAGTACAGTCCTGTCGATCTGGTGCATGGAGACCTAGGATTTAAACTCAAAGGAGAAAGAGGAAAAAGTGATTCCTTCATCCACTGCCAGAGATGTAATCCTGTCAGTCCTCCAACCTTTCTATTAAATATTTTGCAAAAAAGCTGCCCAGCCCCTTTATAGATCAGCCTGGCGCGCTTCTCGCCTTGATGGTTTGGGAAGACTCTTTTGGATCAGCTAAAAGAGAGCATAAGGCGTGTAAAGGGGTGGTAATAATAATTATAATAATAATAAAATTTAAAATAATAATAATTTTATTCAGAGTTGTGTTGGATCTCTTTTTTTTGGGGGGGGGGTTGTCCCATTCTTTCTTGGTGTTCTTTCTGTCCTTTTTGCTTTTTTAAATGGTCTTTCTCCTCTGGGTCAGAAATCCAGCCAGAGAAAATAAAGAAACATATTTGGTGGTTAAATGGAAGCCACTCCGTTGGCTTTGCTTACCATTGTTATTTCTGGCCGAGGCTGTAAAGAGGCTTTGCCAGCCCCCTCGTGTCCTTCTTTGGAAAGCCTAGGGCAGCTGGCTTGTCCCAGAGGACATTGCAGAGAGGGAGAGGGCGGGGCAAAGTGGCTGCGAGCGCCCCGGGCGGCGAAGAAGCCTCCTGCTCTTCGCTTTCCTGAAGCGATAATGATCGGCATCGTGACAGTTACGGGACGCCGGCAGAAGGATTAAGGCGGGAAAAGAGGCGCGGTGGGGTGGCTGGGCAGGGCGGGGCGGCGCTGGGAGCTCATCCTTCTCCTAAGCTAAGGGGAATATTCGGAATATAATCAGAGAATGTAGGGATATTTTTGTACATTCCATGATTTTGGGGGTTTAGCGTGAGATTTTGTTTATCAGAGTGAGACAGTCAAAATTGATTGAATTGCGTGAGTCTCACGCTGATTGCGTGAGAGTTGGCAGCCCTGAAATCGAGATTATAATCTAAGGTTTTACATCTATGCAGATTTACACCTACCATAGATTTTTAGTTTACTTTACTTTATTGTCATTGCACTTCATACGATGAAATCAAACACCACCCTCAGTGCACACTATGACTTATATTTTACAAAATGCAAGGTTTTACACCTAAGTAGGAGAAAAACAAAGGTACAAGTCCAGATTAGGCAAAACCTGGCTCAAAAACAGTAACTGTGAGAGGGACCTAGGAAGTGGACAATTCCTTAAATATGAGCCAGCTGTGTGCAGAAGCTGACAAAAAAGCTAACACAAAATCTTGGTCGTATAAAAAGAGGCATAGAATCAAAAACAAGTGAAGTATTAGTACTATTGTAGAAAACTTTAGTAAGGCCACCCCTGGAATACTGTGTACAGTTTTGGTCACCACATGACCAAAAAGATGTTGAGACTTTTGAAAAAGTGCAGAGAAGAGCAACTAAGATGATCAAAGGCCTGGAGACTAAAACATATTGCAGGATTTGGGTTTGGCTAGTCTAGAGAAAAGAAGGACTAGGAAGGGACATGATAGCAGTCGTCCAATATCTGAGGGGCTGCCCCAAAGAAGAGAGGGGGTCAACTTATTTGCCAAAGTACTAGAAGGCAGGACAAGAAGACATGGATGGAAACTAAACAAGGAGAGAAGCAACCTGGAATTAAGCAGAAACTTCCAAACAGTGAGAACAATTAACCAGTGAACAACTTGTGACCAGAACTCATGGGAGCTACATCACTAGAGATTTTTAAGAAGAGACTGGAGAGTCACTTGTATCGAATAGTCTAGGGTCCCCTGCCGGGGGCTGGACTAAAAGACCCCCAAGGTCCCTTCCAGCTCTATTCTGATTAAATTAAATCGAATAGGCTGATAGAAGCAAAACAGGCCAAATAACAGCTTTGGCCTGAGATAAAATTTAACCTAGGGAACCTTCCAGGCTTTCATTCTTAGGCTTAATTGGTTTGCCCTATCTCCTCACCTTCATAATTGCATCTTGGAGAGCTCACAATACAAGTCAATTAACAATAAAAATATAAGCGCATCATAAAAATGGAATTAGAACAATAAAACAATTCCTCAATAGGCCGACAACAGGTTTTAAAAGTCTTACATGATTATTACCTTCCGTTAAAATGCAGCGGTGCCCAGGAGATAACAAAGCAGCATCTCAAAAAATTTCCCTGCCAATGGAGTAATGGCGCCACAGATTATAAATATCCTTCTTGGTCATCGTTGACTTCACTTCCGAGGATGGATCTTATAAAGAATTGTCATGACCAGACAGGGCTTTATGAGAAGAGGAGAAACCTTTACAAAACCAACCAGGTCAACTAGGAGTGGGATGTGGGGGTTCTCCAAACTGCACTCCAAGCGTGGCCTTACCAAAGTATTAACACTTCACATGATCTTCATTCTATCCCTCTGTTCATGCAGCCTAGGACTGTGTTGGCTTTTTTGGCAGCTAAATATATAAGCATCGGCCTTTTACCAGTTGTAGGATTCAATTATTTTTTTTTACTACCAGTTCTGAGGGCGTGGCATGTTGGGCGTGGTATGCTGGGTGTTGCATGGTGGGCGTGGCAGGGGAAGGATACTGCAAAATCCTCATTCCCTCCCCATCCCACTAACCTGATTTCTAGCTCCGTTCTCCTGTGCAGGGCAACCAAAGAAGACCCAGCAATCAGCTGGGACTCCATGGGAGAGAAGAGATGGGGTTGGTGGAGCCAGTCAGAGGTGGGATTTGCTGGTTCTCTGAACTAGTCAAAAATTCTGCTCCTGTTTCTCCAGAACTGGTCAGAACCTGCTGAATACCATCTCTGCCTCTTCTATAGAAATACTGAGTTCCATAGTTCTTGGCCACCTTCGTTGTGTTCATTCCTCAAGTTCTTCTGGATTGCAACAGACAATTGTGAATTATTATTATTATTTGACATGCAGATATACACACAGTCACTCTGTGAACGTTCTTGGTGGTCCTGTTCTGACCCAAACTTTGTTCCAAGTAAACAAACACTAACAGAGATAAAAGCAAAATCTTTTAATGCTTCTCTGTGAATTCCGTTCATTCACGGTTAAAAGACAATTAAAACTAATTGTCTCTGATAAGAACAAGTCTTGCCAAGGTGGTTCAAGGCTGCTAGATAAAGTTACAAAGAAAGATTTCAAACACAAAGAGTCTCCAAACACCAACCAAGATATTGCGAACATCCACAAGGCTTGAGTACAAGAAGTTCTTTGCTTCCTGCAAAGAACTCCGGTTTCTCAGCTGGCTTTTATCTCTACAGGGAGGGACCATTACCTTGCAGCCTTACTCCCGAGTCGCCCATGCTGCTGCAGCTGCTCTTTCCTTCGAGCAGCCCTGTGCGCGCACACACTGGGCACAGGCTCCTTGGGGACCTCTTCATCGCTGCTGCCAGCCTCCACAATCTCCGAAGGCAGCATTTCACTCCCTGATGGTCCTGGCCCCATCCCTGAATCACCTGCAGGCCCCTCATCTGAGTCCTTGCTCTCCAAAACCTCAGCCGTCCACACCTGCTGCCGGCGAACCACAACATCTCCATAGATTTTAAAAAAAACAACTTTGGTGGTCTGAGATCCCATTTATCTAAAACCCACAATCTAATCTTCAAAAGCAAAACCTACTCCTTTTTTCTCCTAACTGGGGGAAAAAAAAGCGGACAAGTTAAACCCTCTGAAAAGCTCGTGAGACAGCTACGGTAAGAGAAGACGTCTCTATTTCCAGG